>PVJA010003603.1:0-93464 GCA_004027025.1 Myocastor coypus
TGTGTGTGTGTGTGTGTGCGTGCGTGCGTGCGTGCGTGTGTGTGTGTGTGTGTGTGTGTTTGAGACAGGGTCTCACTATGTTGTTCAGGCTGCCCTTTAGCTCACTTCTGTAGCCCAGGCTGGTCTTGAACTTACACCGATCCTTCTGCCTCAGCCTCCCAAGTGCTGGGATTACAGGCATGAGCCACCACACCTGGCTCAATGGCTGATTTTTAAAAACTAAAAATATATGAGTTTATGATATCAATAATTTTAGTACATGATAATATGTGAGTCAATTTTCAAAATTTCTCTTTAAAATATTGAAGTACTTTAAATTCAATATTTAGTTATTATGAATTTCCATTTAGCAACTCTTTGTCATTGCCAGGCATGGGTCCTTAGATGGGTTTTCGGTTGTCCGCCATATCACTTTACATTACCCAGGTGAGAAAGACAAAGGGTGTAATACCTGTCACCACTTGTGTGTGACCATGGCTAAAAGACTAGGTTTTCTTTTTTATTTTATTTTCTTGTTTGTTTGTTTGTTTTGCAATACTCAAGATTGAACGCAGGACCTTGCACTTGCCAGGCAATGCCTTATTCTACTGAGCTATCCTCCCAACCCGTAAGCATGGGTTTTCAACCAAATTGCTTACTCTTGCAGACAGTGCACATCTGGTCAATGATGAGCTTCTTTATTTGGAAAACAAAGACCGTAGAACTTATCTAGTTGTTTGAAAGAACAAATAATGTGATTCTGTCTGTGAAGCAGCAGAAGCAGGATTCCAACTCAGGAATCCTAGCTACAGATCAACCAGTCTTAGAAGGGTGACACTATAACTGTTTCTCTGCTCTTCCTACTTGACGTGAATGCTCACAGTGTGCCTGGAACATCATATATACTCCGCGCAGGTAGATACTGTAATCTAGAATAATGGTTTACTTCCTGTTGTTTAGCACTAAACCAAGATTGTTCAGGAAGATAAATACCGTTGCCTACACACCACCTTCAGAGATTTACAAATATGCATGTCAGACCCAGCAGGCAGTCAGGTGAGGGTAAGAATAAGGAAGAAAATTAGTGCTGTAAGCATCGGTAAGGAATCTATTTCTCAGCAGCATCTACAGAGATAATGCGGAGCGTCACAAGTCTCAGCAGGATTTCTCCTTTTTCTTTTGATTTCGCTCCTTATCATGAGCATCTGTCAACCTCTCCACCTATTGCTTGTGCAGGAAATCAATACAATTTAGCCCAGATGGATTGACCTCTGCCCGAGGATGAACGCTGAGCCTCCACCTCATGTGGGGAGAAATCTATGATTTGTAAATCTGTCTCTTTTTTGTAGTAGTTAGAAAAATTGCTCCCAAATTAATTTTGAAGTTTTTGAAAATTTGCATTTTAAGTTCACGAAAGAAGGTTATTTTAAACGACCCTCAACTATAATGTTTTGTAAGGCAATAAATATTTCATTTAACAATGTGTATTGGGTTTTTGCCTATTTATTTTTGCCTTATTCATACCACTGAATATACTTCAGTACAGACAGAGACTTGCCACAAATATTTCTACAATGAAGGTGTGAATGTGTTCATGCACTAGTGTTAATTATAGCAGCTACGACACATATCTACCATGTGTGATCATTTTTATGAAGTACTGATTTCCTGCATCAGAGCATGTAGTCCACAGGTTACTCCTGACAGATGATATTAGTTAACCCGCATAGTATTGGTAGGAAGATTATACTTATGCAGGAACAAAAAGTTAGAATAGGAAGAAGATGATAGGCCTCACTCAGGAATCTACGCTTCATCCAGTCACCAGTGGGAAGTTGTTGACTGGAGCTGTAGTCAGGCTGTTGTACATCAACAGCTTTGGGGCAAGAAGGTGCAAAATGATCTCTGGGAGTGGGAGAGAAAAGGCAAGTCTCTGAGTGACTCCAGGCCTCAGTTTCCTCCTTTGTAAAACGGAGGTGGCAACACAGGCATAGCTTAATTTTTGACATTGCATGGCGTCTTAGTTATTCTCTTCTTGCTGAGACAAATACCTGACACTCAAAATGAGAGAAGGAAAGATTTATTTAGCTTACAGTTCCTGGAGGCTTCAGTTCCTATTCAGCTGGCTCCAAGGCAGAGAGGCACATGGCAGAGGGCAACCTTCCATGGCGGCAGCTAAGAGCAAAACCACAGGGAGAGCTATCAGCAGCTCAAACAGTTAACTTCTCTTCCTTTCTTACAACGAAATGCAAATCACCTGTCCCAGGGGAGTTGTGCCCCCCATTTCCACAATAATCAATTACAAATTCCAGAATCTGCCCCATGACTGCATGAGGCTTTGGAGGGGACACCTAGACACAAACCATAACGTATGGATAAAAATGAGAGAAGGCTTCACGTCACACTAGCTACCCCTGGACTTGCCTGCCTGCTGTCTTCATGAGCGGGTGGGGACTCAGCAGCCCGGGCTCTTTAGGAAATCCACTTCGCCTATTCCCTGCTGGGTTTGTTTCCAGGAATGCCTGGCAAAGCAAAATCCTGATGTGACTCAGTATAAACAAAAATCTTCCAGAACAGAAAGAAAAGAAAGGAAGAAAGAAAGAAAGAAAGAAAGAAAGAAAGAAAAAGAAAAGAGAGGAAAGAGGAAGACTGAAATAGAAATCAGGAAGAGAAAATACCTCCAGCACTCTGCAAATACTCTGGGTTCCCTTGCTTGCTTGTCTCCAAACTTCTCTGGGAAAGTTTCTGAGTCCCTGGACCTTTCAGTTTCTTAAAGAAATGAAAAGGCTTGAAGTGAAAAACCGGGGCAGTCTCAATGGATAAGACATTGTAATGTCCATCTTTATTCAATTAAAGTAATGGAAAATTGCCCCCTCGCCCAAATTACTAGCACCTGACAATGCAATTGTTAATGGAGGTCCACTAGCTGAATATTCAACTTTAAGGAAAACAACCTGCTGACATCTCTCTTTCAGGTTCTGTGCTGATTAACCTTCCACCTACGTTCTGACCTTGTAAGGATGCACTGCTTAAAAATGACCTGAAAAGAAAGAGTGCTGTGTCTAGATCTCTAGAATCATGTGCAGGAAAAGGCGCAGGCTGGTTCCATCGACAGGAAGATGTGTGAAGCTAGAGTCCTGGGAGCAAGGCCAGGAAAGACAGAAAATGTTGAAAATAGAAGATAAATGGCAGCTATTGGTGAGGTTGAAGCAAAGAAGTAAAAAATCTCCCATCAAAGCCAGTGAGCATAGCCGGGAGTGGTGGCTCACGCCTGTAATCCCAGCACTCGGGAGGCTGAGACAGGAGGATTGGTGCAAGTTCGAGACCAGCCTGGGCTACAAAAGTGAGCTCAAGGCCAGCCTCAACTGCGTAGCGAGACCCTGTCTCAAAAAGACAAAAAAAAAAAAAAAAAAAAAAGAAGCCAGTGAGCATATAAGCATATAAGCCAAACTATATCCTCATGACAAGTGAAAACAGTGTGATCCTGATCCTGCGTGCTAGCGACTGTGAGGGACTGACACGAGCAGGCACCGTGTGGAGCTAGACGGAAGGGTGCTGTTTCGTGTAAAAATATAAAATACACCTTGTGGCCGGGCGTGGTGGCGCACACTTGTAATCCCAGCACTCGGGAGGCTGAGGCAGGAGGATTGGTGCGAGTTTGAGACCAGCCTGGACTACAAAAGTGAGCTCAGGACCAGCCTCAACTGCATAGCGAGACCCTGTCTCAAAAAGACAAAAAAAAAAAAAAAAAAAAAATACACCTTGTGATCCAGTGGGTCTAGCTAAGATTTCATAGCAAACTGTTGAAAATGATCCCTGATTTATTTCACCTAACCAATAAGAGGAGTATTGCTAGGGAACTTTGAATTAAGAAAGAAAACTTTAGAGACATATGCAGGAGCCAGGCATTTTAGAGTACAAAATAAATATCATTGCTTATACTTAAGACTCTTAAGCAGAGGATTCTCAGAGAGTAGATCCCGTTTTTAAATTGATTCTGATGTGGAACAATGAATTCCACCAATAAAATTTCCAAATTTGTCTAAGCACGAAGACATGAACTCCTCCAAACTTTGAAGGCACACAGGAAATCTTCCCAGGTATTCTCAGATGAAGAAGCAGGCTTCTACAAGGAAGCCTCAGAGGAAACCCACTGCTTCAGTCAGCAAGAACTGTGAGCTTGTCATTGTTCTAATGTTCTCGTTGAAGCATAGAAAGCCCATAAACATACATGTTATGAAGAAACTATATGGTTGCCAATTTAAGCTCCATCATAGGAGAGATTTTTATAGAATAGGCATTGAATGAGATAGTGTTTATTCTCACACAGGGAAGGTGCATGGTGCATGTTGCAAGTCGTTTCTTGTTCGCCTCTTTTATGGGGCATGATGTAAGAGATAGAATTTATTATAAGATCTTTTGACTTGACTTCTCTTCCCATTGACACGACCCTACAGAAAGCTGCAGCCGTGTCCCTCTTGGTGACCTCTGTGGTAGAATCTTAAGACATCTTAGAGTGAGGGTGGGAATTCTCGCCAGACTTTAACTTATTTTTTGATTCAAAATGTTAGGTACAAGCCTACAGAATCAGCAAGACCAGGCATTCTGACATGAGAAGATATATTGGATGTAGGAGCAAGCAAGCTGGCTGTCTAGTGGACCAAGACAGCCCCAAACAAAAGGGGACAGGGGATTTCATTGGATTTTGAGAGGAGGATCATTGTGAGCTGGAACAGCCAGATCACAAGTGGAGGTAATTTTTCTTATTCTTGGTATGGCTCTCAGCATGGGCCAAGGGGAAGTGATCTGAGACCAGGCTACAGGATGGGCTGTTTGGGGCAGCATGCCTGGGAAACCAAGAGGCAGAGTGTTTGGAGTGGGGTGCCTAGGAAACTTGGAGTCCTGACCTACCACAGACTATGCTCATTTTAATGTAAATTTAGTAAGCTCTTGCTGCTGACCCACAATTGATTTGAATCAGTGGGGAATTGCTATGGAATGGTCAGATCTTGAATTTTTAAGAAACTTGGGGGAATTATAGTTAGTCTAACAGTAGGCTGACCTCAGTCCTTAGGCTACTCTATGTCACTATAGCCAGTGACACCTGTACCTCTCCTCCTTCTCCCTCTTCCTCTCTCTCCTTCTGTCTCTCTCTCCTCTTTCCTTGCTCTCTCTCTCTCTCTCTCTCTCTCTCTCTCTCTCTCTCTCTCTGGTTACCCTCTCCCATTACCCTTCTCTCTCTCTCTCCCTGGTCTCTTTGTTACTGTGTGTGTGTGTGTGTGTGTGTGTGTGTGTGTGTGTGTATGTCTGTGTGTGAGCAAATGTACAACCTGTGCTAGCATTTCAAGAATCTTATCCGTGGCCCCGCTGTGACTCTCAGCCAGTGATGTGTGTCACTTTGTAGTCATAAAGACATCCGATTACATTTCTCTTACTTTACTACAAACTTATGGAACTAGAACACTGAAATATCCTTCATTATACAAAGGAAAATTCCCAGGATTCCTAGCTTGGTGGTAGCACACTCAGGCAGTGTACACAAAGCCCTGGATCTGCTTCCCTGCATGCTCTCCCCAGTAGAAAACTAAATTCCTGATGATTAGAAATGAACCAGTGATAAGATAAAAGTGCTTCTCTCCTGGACAGTAAACAGTACAATGAAATACATAGAGTAGCTAATCACCATACTGTGTGTTTATTCTGAAACCTTCACTTTCCTGAAAATGAATAAGAAAGATGCTTGATCTTTGTCAGGGCCATCTTTTGCACTTTGGGAAAAGTGGGCTGAGGTGAGGGTAGAAAGGAACCTATAAAAAATGAGGAAAACAGAGAGGATTCTAGATTTGGATCCAAGAGACACAACAAACTGGACTGGCATCTGGGATTCCTGGGTAAAACCAAGCCCATCCTGCGAGCTCTGATGACTCTCACTGGAGTAGTCCAGAAGAGCAGGCTGCTGTCATCTTCTACAGCATGCAAGCCTGAGTGTTTCTAACAAATGAGAGGACCAGAGCACTAGAACATTCTTGGTGGATCATATTTGCTAAATATATTTTAAGCTACAGGACTTTGGGTTTAATTACTGAAGAACTGGCAGCCTCTCTGTTCTCTTAGACAGCAGAAATACAAATGGAGCCTATTCATTGCTGCTGTGTGTGGGAATTAAGCATGGAGAGGAGGCACGGACGTTCCTGGCGTGGGGCTGACTGACCATACGTGATCTGCATAAACATGTAGAAATGATTATAAAATCATTTTTCAGTCGTCATGGATGTAGTCACAGTGGGAGTTAGTCTACATGTTTTAGAAATATCCATTGTATAAGGAATGAAGGCAACTAGAAAAATAGCAAATAACAACCTAATATACACTGAAGCCAGTAACCATTGCAGTAAGACTGGCCTGAGCATGTACTTTTTAAAAAAAATCTCATATTGACAGCCATAGGTAATTGAAATAAAACATTTATCTTCTTCCGTGCCTGTTTGTGTCTCGCAAATAGGAATGCTGTTCACAGTTCTCAGCAAACCTATTTAATTTTTCTCACATTCAGCCTCACTCATGCATGGCAGCCTCCTTCCGAATTCGCTGCCTCTTCCTTCCCCTGTTCTAAAATCTCCTTAAGATACAAACAGGAAAGTAAATCAGTTTCAAGCTCAAAGGAGCTTTTACCTCCCAGCTTTTATCTTTCGTCGTTTATTTGTCATTCACATCAGCTTAAGCCTGGCACTTCTTTCACCTTTTCTAATGGTCTCTACCCAGACTTTGTACCTGATGGAAAGACGTAAGAGATGGCATTACTCCTCCATAAATGTTAGCGAGGAGGCGGAACTATTGGAAATACCAATGAACTCCCACACTTCTTTCATCCTGATCCCACCTGGAAAGAAACACTCCCTATCTGCTTTAACAGGTGCAAAGAAACTGTCATAAATTGGCCAGTGCTTAAGCAGCTGTGATGTTTTGGTTTAGGGATGGAGTAAAAACGGAAGGTTGAATAAGAGAGAATGTAGGGCAACCTCCCCTCTCAGAAGAAAGACAGTTATTTGTTTTTTCTTTTAACAAAAGTTCTCTTTTTCTGTAATATTACAGAAGATTCCAATCAATAAATAGTAAAACTATTATTTTTACAGCAGAGAAAATGTTTTAGAAAGAATTTTTGTGTCATTAGCATGAGGAGAAAAAAAAAGAAAGGGGAAAAAACAGAGTGATCAATGGAATATCACAAAAGGATACAAAATACTTATCCTCTAGTTACATAAATTAGGAAGAAAAATTATTTCAATAGATCAGGATGGAAAAAAAATAGATCAGGATGGTAGAAAAATGTAGGAGGTATACAAAAGCAGTTCTTAGTTTTGAAGTATAGTATGTTTAGACTGATTAAGATATTCTCTTTTCCCAGTGCTTTCAGAGGTAGAGGAATATGTTATTAGGATGAATTAATTCAATGCTCTTTCAATCACTTGATTATATATAATGTAGAAAAAATGGTCAGTATTAGGATCTTATTAGAAATTTGCTTAAGAAGGAGTCTGTTTCCAAATGAAATCATCTACTTGTGAGGACTTCTAGTAATGATCCTTCAGCTAAGGGAGGCCCAGCGGGGAGACAGGAAGAACTGTCAGTTATTTCCACAGACAGAATCCAATACACCACCTGTTAACGAAGCATAAAGCTACAAAGAGGAAGCTGAATGTGCCCAAAGAAAACGTCCCCCATATACCTATTGCAGGTAGACAGAAACATCCCTTTTAAGGGAGAAAGGCAAATACTTGGAATTACCAATATTTTGAACTATCACATAGAGAGGAAGAGCTGTGGGAGCCAGGTTCTCAAAAATGGCCGCTTGCTTCCCAGGGCTGCCATCGTGAAATTTGGAGGAGGAAATCACAAAGACCTGGACTTGGACTTTTAAAGTCGAGAAATCAAGTAAGTCCTGCTGTCCTGTAGGAGCCAGCCCTGTGTGTGGTCAGAGACCTCCTAAGGGAAGCACCAGGAATTCGGATTGGTTCTGTGAGTCTGGGAGGCCTGTGGAGTGGATTCGGGCGCTGTTAGAGGAAAGCAACACTTGGGCCCAACGCTTTTTGAGATCAGCAACAAACAGAAAGCAACTTCCTATGTACCTCCCACAGGGCCAAGTTGCAAGGTCGTCATTCCAGCCCACACCTGCCTACCCAAGCCCATAAGAGTCCCCATGGCGCACTTGTCTTTTCCAAACTGAGTTTCTGTCACATGTCAACTGGAGAGCCAGGACTAATCTTGAGATGACTTTAGTATGCAGGCTGAAGTTATTGAAGGAAGACAGATGGTTTGGCTGAAGGGAACCAGGCAGACTTCATGAAGGAGGTAGCAGCTCCAACTGCAGTGAGCACCCACTGGTGGGGAGTAGAAGAAAGGGGTTCAGGTGAAATGCTGTCCTAAGGGCAGAGAGCCCTCGGGCCAGAAATAAGGACAAAGGCAAGGCAGTCGTCTCAAGCTCTGATTGTCCCTCCTCATCTCTGAGCTCGCCGCAGATAACACCTCCACACAGGGGTCGATTCTATCACGCGCCCTAAGTCCCTCCTTGCTCACCGGCATGCCCCGTTCTACTGCACGTGTCACACTTCTGCCTGTGCCGCTGCAGCTACGCCCGCCAAGGACAGCAGTGTGAGGAGAGCACTCTCCTACCCGCCCCCATGCCCAGGTGTGAGCACAAGGCTGTGCCACACAGGCTGTCCAGAAGCCTTTGCGGAGTGAGCAGACATGCAGACCAGGTAGAGCAGCGGAAGCCAGATATTCAAGGGCTCCAGACCAGAGGCAAGCCAAAAGTAGTAGCCTAAGTGGTCAGCAGTGCACTGTGCACAGATTCCATGGTGTGGGTCAAAGGCACGAAGGGCTGGGAGAGCAGCCCCGAAAGCCACAGCAAACACCCAGTCAGGAGTAATACGCATCTGCCGGGTGAGTGGGCTGTGAGTTTCTGAACTTGTCCCCCAGTGACATTCATGAAAAAAGTGACAAATGGTGGGTGACTCTTCTTTTACTTTATCTTTCAAAGCAGGCTGCCCTACAAAACCTTCCTCTTTCTTCAGAAATTGTTCTGGAAGCACAAGTGAATGGCTTCCTTCACTGGAATCTATAGCAGCTCCCCCTCTCTGCCCCCAGGTAGCAACCAGAGGACAATAGTAAAGGCCACCTGATCAGAAAGCAAAGCAGAATGTTTCTCAGCATGCAGTGACAGAGCGATTCCTTGGAACTACCTGCTCCAGGACCACCTGTCCCAGGACCACCTGCTCCAGGCACCCTCTGAGCTCCAGCTGCCCCATCTTCCCTGTAGGATCACTGCTACTTTCCTGTCCAGAATGACTCCTCCACAAATACTGGGCTTATTTAACCTTTTACAGCTTTGTGTGTCACATGTTGTCACGTGTCATACTTAGAGGTGCATCTTTGTTATTTCTCTTTTTCACTTTGACTTTCTCTTAAATGATAATCATATAACTTGTTAATTTTCCCTTTTGTGTGGTTTTCTCCTTGAATGTACATAACAGTGATGATCTACTTTTAAATTATTCAAGCAACATACTATTTGGTGTTTGGAACACAACATTACATTGGTCATTCACAGGAATGACATCTTCTATAAATATGAAGTAATGTTTCTAGGCTATAAATGTGCAGGTAGAGGGGATGGGGAGATAGCTCAATAGAATTAGCACTTGCCTGGCTAGCACAAGGGCCTGAGTTCAATCCCCAGATCCACAATAAATAAATAAATAAATAGTGCAGGTAAACAAATGCATTGTTACATGTGGCTTAGATATATGTTCTACCATTTTTCTAGGAGTGCACACTAAATTCCGTCTATTTGTGTGGGCATGCTGGGGCAAATATACGTATTGATATGTGGAAGATATATATAGATTAGATATAGATATAGATATACATATAGATATAGATATAGATAGATATATATATAGATACAGATACAGATATAGATATAGATATAGATATATCCTGCATGTAAGCACAAAGACCATATAGAACACATAACATATATACATGTATTTATGTTCAAAGTGATAGGTTGCTCAAAAAAAAAATAGAAGAAATATCTCCCTCATTAAATATAATCAACTTGCAATTAGAAGGACTTTTCAGTTCTCCAATAGCGGCACATCTGTCCCCATTTTCCACAACTTTGGCACTTCCTTACATTTGACATGTACAGTGACAACAGTTCGTATCGGTTCATTAGATAATCCCGATAGACTAAGGGGTGCAAGCATTTTCACGTTTCCACTGACCATTTATTTTTCCTCTTTTCCTAAGTTACATTTTCATATGTGCTGCATTTTTGTTAACTTTCTTCTTTGCAATGATTTATGGAAATTATTTTCAAGTTCTTTATGTAAGTTTTCCAGTTTATTCATTGGAAGCAATCATCTGTCTTCTATTTGGATCAGTAGGTTTGGGGTTGTGAGAAGGTGAGGGATTTTCTATGTCACTAATCTTATTTTGAGTATACTTTGGCAAGGCATCGTGCTTACTGTCCCTGTGTGAAGCAGGCAATACTTCTGCATTCCTTTTGTGTCCCTTTTCCTTTACCAACTCTCCCCCTCCCTCCACCTCTGTTTTGTTTTGTTTGTTTTTCGGTACCTGGGATGGACTCAGGACCTTGTTTGTGCCTTGGGCTTCCCAGGCAGGTGCTTGTGCTGCCGAGCCATCGCCCCAGCTGTGCTACCTCTACCTCCTGATCCTCTTCTCACCTGAGAAGCATCCATCTCCATGCTTCCTGTAGCCTATCTTTTATTTTGCTCTTCACTTGTATTTGATTTACTCATATAAGGGAAACTATGGAGTACTTAAGGATGTATGTCTGATTGATTGCATTTAATGGTATAATCTCAAAGTGTATTCATTTCCCTACAATGACTCAAGTATATCTTACTTTATGGCAAAGTAATACTTCATTTTGTTTAAGTATCACATTTTCTTCATGCAGTGATGAGATGATAGAAATCCAGTCTACTTCCAATTTTTCTTTTTTTCTCATTAACCTTATTGAAAATAAAGCATTATATAGTATTTAAACAATTGTGGATAAATAGAGAAATATGAAAGATATAAGATGTAGACAGAGTGAATTTTAGAAAAGTGTTTCTGAAATGAATAAGTAGCATGAAATCAATAATAGATTGAACATTATAAATTTATCATTTAGAAGCTTAAGTGAATATAACAATGATAATTGCATAAAATAAAAATGAAGAAGAAGCATTCACAGATCAGTCATATAATAGTTCACTCTGTGCCAAAATCAAGAAACTTATATTCATAGAATTAGAATTATCAAAGTAGAATGGCATAGGCAATAGATATTTAAATATTTATAATTTCTGAATTTAACTGAAATTATAGCCCATTTCCTATAAAAGAATCTTTTGCACAAGAATTTGAATAAAATCATAACAAGATACATAAAAATGAAATTGTCAAAAACCAATTGCAAAGAAAATCAATCATTAAAGCATTTATATAAAAAAGCTATGGAAGAAGAAAACTAAATAGCATCTTATTCCACATTAGAAAATAAAAAGAGGAAATATGTAAGAAAATAAACTAATTAATTCAAAGAACTGAAAGAGAAAAACACCTATTGTTTGTGTGTAAAAGACAAGGAAGAAGTAATATAAAGTCAATGGAAAATGGAAATACACCTTTTACAGTTTCTAATAGAAGAAAATATCATCATGTCATAAGGAAATTGTAAGTCAAAGATATAGTATAAATCTTAAAACAAAATTTAAGATTAAGCAATATCCAGAAAACTAATTAAATATTAATTCAAATTAAATATTTCAAAACAATTCAACTAAGAAAAAGTTTTCTGCTGTTACTCCTGTGCATATATTTTTTTATAATTTTTTGTATTGGCTCCTTCTTTCTCATTGATGCCTATTAGTCTCCTGTCGTTCATCTTTACATCATCCTGCAGATGTTGACTTTTCGTTTCCTGCATCTTACTTTGTGTGTGTGTGTGTATGTGTGTGTGTGTGTGTGTTTGTGTGTGACACTGGGGTTCAAACTCACAACCTTGGACTTGCCAGGCAGGCATCTGTGCCATGGAGCTATCTCCCAAGCCCCCTGCATCTTATTTGTTTTTAAGGGAACTTTTCTTAACTTTTCATTAGCGTCAGCGATGTCTTCAAGGTCTGAAAGTCTATTTTCACTTTCACTGAAATGATTTTGCCAGCTTGTGATTGAGGTTTTAATTTCCTGGGTACCACCTTGTTTTTTATTTGTTTGTTTTTAATTATTTATTTATGCAGCACCAGGGATAGAAATCTGAACTGTGTACTTGCCAGGCAGGTGCTTATGCTGCTGAGATTATTCCCGGCCTATATAGCATTTTCAATCTGTTTCATGCATTCTATTTCATACCTATATTGCTCATTCATAGATTCCATCATTTTTTCTATTTTCCTCTGTTTTTTTTTTTTTTTTTTTTTAATCAGTGTCTTCTTTGGGAGCATTCAGTACTTCTTTCACTGTAGTTATTATTTCTTTCTTTTTAATTCAGAAATTATTTCTGATCTGATTTCCTCTATAACTCACTGCACTTTTTTATTCACTTCAGATGCTATTATCAGAGATTTTAACTGTGTGATTTCCAATTTCTTCTATGCTATTGTCTCCTGCATTTGTTCTTGGCAGGCTCAAGGTCTGAGAATACAGTTTGCTTTTTATCTTTGTCATTTTATAGCAGTCTCCTCTGACTTTTGGTGTGGAGCTTTGGTGTAGTTACTATGTTAGCACCAGGTTTAAACTCATCCAAGTGGGTATGGTTTGGGTCTGGCTACTAGGCTCAACTTCTTCCTGCTGGAGCCCTGATGTTCTGCTCCTGGATCAGCCAGGTGGGTCTTGCCTTTAGCCTCTCTACAGGGAGTTCTGTCACAGGATTCCACCCTGGAATTCCCTGCCTGTGCTCTTGGTTGAATGAAGTTCTGGCAGGCATTAGGTCCTCTCACTTACAGTCTGGATCTGGGTTCTGCGCTGAATGAGGCCCAGGCCTTCTTGCTGACATGCTGGGCCTGGACTCTTGGTTGAATGAGGACCAGGCAGGCCCCAGATCCTCTCACTCACTTGACAGGTCTGTGCTCCGGGTCAAATGAGGCTCTGGAAAGCCCCAGGTCATTTGACCTGGGTTCTACATCAAATCCAACCTTTCTTTATGTTATCTCCTACATAAGGCAAAAATATCTCCTCAATTCCTGATATTATACAGTTTCTATGTTGGCTTCATTTAAAGTTTGAAACACTGACTCACATTTAGAAAACCATAATTTCTCTGTCATCTAATTTATGTGTGTGTTTTCCCCTCTTCTTAGGAACACTGTTCTCAGGTAACTTGCACCCACCTCTCTCCTTACCTAAGTCTCCATTTCTTCCAGGGGAGCTTAGCTCATGAGCTCCTCACCACGATACCTGTCCTGACTCCCAGGCACTCACGGACTTTCATCTTCCTTGAAACCTGAAACTACATCAGTCCTGTCAGTGAGACTTAGATTTTGCTTAATCAAGTGCATAAACCATTAGACATGTACTGCTAGAAAGGTGGAATAAATGAGTGAAATAGTAGTTGACTTATTGTTTCTTGCTGCTCATACAAAATACTCAACAACCATCCTTAAAGGAGGAGAAGTTTATCTAGCTCAAGGTTTGTAGAAGTTTCATTCCATACTTGGCTGGGTCCAAGGTAGAGTAACATGGTAAATAAACATCACATAAGAGAAATAATTGAGGTAGAAAGGAGGAAAGCAACAATGGATGACCAGCCACCTCAAAAAAGCCCCACTTGTGACAGCCTGAGGCTTTGGTGGGGACACCTAGATACAAATCATAACAGAAATGAATTACTAGGACAGGAAGTACAGTGTGGGACAGTTACTAACAATGTTGGGATATGGTAAGGGTAGCCCAGAGCTGCTAGTCATCTCAAATTTTATAAGTGTAAATATTACCAGGAATCTCTTTCTCTACTTAAAAGCTCTGGTATTTCCTTATTCTAAAGAATCCATGAGCAAAATAGACTGCATCTGCACCCTGGCTTCATCTCTATACTCTTTGGTCTGTTTCTCTTGATTTGTCGTTGTCTAACCATCTTAGAATTGCTAATCCTCATTTGTCTCCTAAATAAAAATATACACCATTTGAGTACAGGATTTTCATTAGTATCTATTCCAGGTCCAGTCTTGGAAAAATTCAAGTAATGATTTCTCAGTAACAGTGAGTGTTATATACAACACAATGTCTAAGAGAAGTATAAAAGATAATCCCACAGAATACTGTTATCAAATGCATTTTCACCCAGTTTTCTTACTATTCAAATAGTCAAAGATGACAAATAGAATTAGAGGTTCTCCTTATATCCAGAACTTCTCTGCAATGAACAGGCCAGAACACAGTAGTTTGTAAGATCTATTGTGATGGTACTGCTCTGTCTGCTAAGTAGAACAGTTGTGTTTATCTCAGGAAAGCAGCCCACTGTCTACTCTAGGACAAAGTTGGTTTTGAAGTTCAGACATGTATGTACTGTTTCATTTCCAGAGCTGGGTACATAGCACCCACCCTCTTCGGTGCCTGGTCAAGTTCTCATGCAACTCATTGTCATGATAATATTAACCTTGAGCTTGTAGTGTCCTCAAAATGAGGCACTGTCTACATGAGCCTCTCATTTATCTCATTTGTTTTTTGTTTGTCTGCCTGTTTGTTTCTTTCCTTTCAATTTATGCACTTGGTACAGGATCTTATTATGCAGCTCAGACTCATAGTGATCCTTATATTTTCAGTCTCCACAGCGCTGGGATTACAGGTGTGCACCACCATGCCTGGATTCCATCCTGGCTCAGAGTGCTGGGGGTGTGACCTGTGCAGCATGTAGTACAAGAGATCAAGCCCCAGTCCTTGTACTTGCTTAAACAGGCACTTGGTCTGCTAAGCTATCTCTCTGGTCCTGGTTTCTCTCATTTGTAAAGTCAAAATAACCATGTAAATCCCAACCTTATAATATGGAGACAATAAATATTTCCATCTAATTGCCTAGCTGAGATTATCAGATGAGATTATGATCCAGTTTCTAATGCTCTCTATAAATGCAGTAAGATGTTGGAGATATGAGAATTCTTAGTGTGCCATATCACACATGTATTATTATAAATATAGGACGTGTGTGTACGTGTGTGTATGTGTGTGTGTTACTCAGATGTTCACAAACATATCACCCTTGGTCTGATGGCAACACATCTTTTATTATTGAAAGTTTGAGTGGTTTCCTGCTTTGTGGTCATAATCACCATCTTCTTTCTACACTTCCATGTCTGAGAAAGCAGAGGGATAATCCTGAGATGGGATAAAGCTTAGCCACGAAAAATCAACAGCCCAAAAAACACACAAAAATGCTACATGGAGCAAAGCACTGAAAACTTCTAATGGGAATTTATGAGTATGCGTCTCTAGTCAAGTCCACGTGTGGATGCATATCTTTCTGTAATGGTTTATCTATGGGTAAACAGTTGAATATATTTATTGTGAGTGAATCTGTGTGCTTAGAACTCCATCTTCACAATGAGCATTTGTACATGATTCTCCGATTTATGTTCATCTTTAGTTGTGCTGTATATCTCTGTATTCAATTAGCTATCTCAATATTCCCATATCTCTGTAAAGCTATTTCTTTATATCTGTCTCTGTGTATGTATCCCTATATATCAACATTATGAACCTCTGTATCTATTCTGTATGCCTCTTACAGTGGATATCGTAGAAAATCCCTATGAGTCTGAGGTTATATATGGAGCCACACATGTAGATATCTGAGCATATTTTTATTTCTACACAGGTGGAATATTGTTTGAAGCATATTCATGAACCTCAGAACCATATTATATGATGTGCAAGACACTGAGCAATTTGTCCTTCGTCCAGAAGTGCTTCTGAATTACTCTGTGCTGCCACTAAACAAGCCCATGGGAAATCACGGGAAATTGATCAGGACTTGGCTGCAAATCAGACTCACCTTGATTCTTCTTGATCTATACTGATGAAAGCTCCATTTCTACCAATATTGCGGTTATAATTTCTGAGGAGATACCCAGGCATCAGTAATTTTTAAAAGCCCTTCTCTCTTATTCTATAAAGCCCGGTTTAAAGATTAGAGTGCCAATAAAAGGGCTAAAATTCTTCATGGAAAATTTCAGTGTACTTGGATTACGTGTGTTTTTACTTATGTCACAGAGGGGAGGGAAAGGCTATTTAGTTTATCTCTGTAGGAACTGCCCTCATTTCACCTTTCCTCCTGAGGAGGTAAGTACCCCCACCAGCAGACCTATGAGACAATAGCCTATTCAAGCAATGGAGGAGAAACCCCCTTTCCGGTCCCACTTACTTTCAGCAGCCCCTAGTTGCTCTCATGCCTATCCCTATGAAGTTAAAAAATGAAGTAATTTATTAGTTTACAGGTAATCCTGCTGTATTTATTTTGGAGCTATGGTAAACAAAAAGAGGATTTATTAGTATAATTAAACAAGTACTACATAAAAATCTCAATGAAATCTTTGAGGCATTATTTACACAGCAATGAAAACAGAATAAATAGTAAATGTAAGAAAATTGATACCTTTGAAAGACTAGGATTTAAGAGCAAAAGAGATGCAGAACCCAAAGTTGGGGAGAAAAAGAAAATTGCAAGTATTTGATATAGACAGGCAGGCAGGCCTGTTTGATTAGCAAACAAATGAGCAGACACTTTGTACAAATTAAAGGATTTCCTTTCTTGGAAATTTAATATGATTTAACTCCTTGGAAGATGACATTGTTCAGTAAATATACCGGAAAATCTACAGGGAATGGAAAGCCTGTCTAATGACGTACATGCAACGCTCACCTCACTGCAGAGGTGTACATGGGGAGCTCTCCATGGTGCTGATAGTATGCGCTCTGCTGCCCACAAGTAAAAAGTCAGGTAAAGAGATGCTAAATCAGGCAAAATGAAAGCCAGATTTATAAGCTCTTCTCAGCTCCACCGCTGAAATAATCTATGAGAGCAATAGCAAGGTGCTGAATAAATATTTGTAGAACAAGTGAATATGTTACTGGTTAACAGTCTGTCAGAACTGAACTGACAACTCAGGGAAATTCAACAAAAGTCAGTGTGAAGAGTCAAAAGAATAGTTATGACGTCAACACAGTTACAGTGAAGGAAGTATATTAGAAACAAAATATTCATGTAAAATCATGAAGAATATGTTATCTCTATGGATTTTTTTTCTCAAGTGAAATCCTCAGCTCTCCTGAAACAAGGCCATTTCTCATCACAGTTTTATTGATGAAGAAACCAAAGCTCTAGAGAAGTCAAATAAATGCAAATGTTTAATTATATGTAAGTGCAGGAGCCGAAATTCTACTGCAGAAGATGAAACTCCAGAGCCCATGTTCAGAAAAAGCATAGCACCCCCTCTCTATGCACTAAGAATGAGAGTCCAGAGAAAGTTGGAAGAAGCACACATGGAATGCACTTTAGCATGCATCTTGGGGGCTGCACCTCTCTCCTAACTATTTGGACATAACGAGCTGGTGATTGGCCTCCGTACTCCCCAAAAGGTGAGGAATGTCTTAATGTGAAAGGTATATAATTCCTTGCTTGAGAATTTTTAATATCAGAAAGATGACCTCTTCCTAGGAAGAAAGATCACTATGAGTCAGAACGGTAGAGTGACACCCATAGTTTATTTATAGAAAAGTTTATATTTACTTAAAAAGTAAATAAATAGAGTTGGGAAGAAATTTAAGCAAACAAAATGGATAACTAAGTACCAAAGAAGAATAAATAAATAAGATTCGTATAAAGAAGCTCAAAATGGTCATGCAACAATTTGTCATTTAATTTTTGTCACCCTGGGATTTCGTAACTCAAATTGCTAACTTCACTGCACTTCCACGTGTATGAGGTCTGTGTGTGTGTGTGTGTGTGTGTGTGTGTGTTATCTCTTGCTCTATGTTTGCCCTAGCATCATCGCAAACAGGCATATGTCTCTGCAACCACAAGGAACAGCCTGAACCAAGCTGTTGGAAAGTGTCATCTTTGAGAAGTGAAATATTCAGAATTTCCAGACACAGAGAGGGAGGAACACAAATGCGTGCTTTTCCTCTGGCAGTGAGTTATAGTTAGAAAGTTATAGTTAGAAAGATCTTGGCAGGAGATCAAATAGGCAGTAGTTGAATACTTGGACTCCTTTGACCCAGCACGGGCTGTTTGTTTTGCATTGTCAAACACATACTGATTTTCTGATTTCCTAGCTATGTTCTTTGATCCAAGGAAAAATGAGAGATCCCATAAGTAACCTAACCTAAATTTATGACGCATTTTCTGGCGCAGATAACGAGTGGTAATTTTTGAATGCTAGTGCACTTGAAAATTAATTTCAAATAGTCAACAGCATGTAATTTCTAGATGTGTGTATCATTCAAGAATTTCTTAATCTATTAAAAATTTATCCTTATTTTAAGAATATTCTGTTGCCTTATATGGAATTTCTGTATTAAAATATGCTTTTTCTTATGAAATATTATTGAAGGAGAATATTTATGTAGCAAAACTTTCAGTGTTTACCTTCCTATGCATCTATGTATGTCGGTGGAGACTGGACCTAGGTCCTTTAGGGCACTAAGCATGTGTTGTATCTTTCAGCTACATGCATAGTCCTACCTTGGGTCATTTTTTTATATATTTGGTGCAGGATCTAACTACACAGCTCAGACTCGCAGTGACCCTCCTGTTTTGAGCCTCCTTAGCACTAGAATTACAGCCATGCGTCACCACGCTGACACCCCGTCGCCAGTTCAGCACACCCCGGAGGCAGGGTTGATGTGGTAAGCAGTGCAGGGGATCAAACCCTAGTCCTCGTGCTTGCCTAAACAGGAACTTAGCTGGGTATTGTTTCTGTTAGTTTATTTACTAAAATAATTTTGTCATATGAGAAAATAATTCATTTCAAAATGATCCTGATGTGTTCAAAAATATTAGCACCTCCATAGAGATAGGATGATGAAATTCATGCAGTCTGCTGTCTTCATTCTTCGGCTTTTTCAAGCTGCAGAGCAGAGAGGTGTGGCTCCAAGGTGCATAGAGTGAATGTGGACAGGCTTTGCCACTGCATTTGAGAGTTGGCAATATGAATGCTAACTAAATTTATTAAGAAGTCAGCTGGGTGTGGTGGCGCACGCCTGTAATCCTAGCACTCGGAAGGCTGAGGCAGGAGGATCAGGGCGAGTTCAAGACCAGCCTGTGCTACAAAAGTGAGCTCAAGGCAGCCTGAACTGCATAGCAAGACCCTGTCTCAAAAAGACAAAAAAAAAAAAGTCAAAAGGTGTGCATTAGCCCCTGTGAACAAAATATTCGTAAACTGGGAGACCCTAAATAGCTGGAAATTCCTTTTCAACATGGCTCATTTTTACATTCCCTGAACTATGAGATGTACACTGTTATGTATTTGTCCCCTGAGGCTGAAAACGCTGCAACCCTGCTCCTGAGGCACTCAGCCTGCCCAGTTCCTCAGGAAGGCAGCAGAGCCAAGATAATCAAGAGGGAACCTAAGCCAACAGAATGGGTGTGTGACACACTGTTCCTGCGTGTGCCTGTCTTCCACTGCTGCTAGTCCTTCTCAGAAGGCATAAAGGATGCTTTTCACTTAAACTGATGTTAGTTATCACTGGGAAGTGAACGCATCCCCTAGGTAGCAGCTCTAGTTAATACTGGCTCTATGTGTAATAGGCGTCAAAGTATTTTTCCTTTAAACTTTTCCTGTGGGAGGGTGAAACAAGAACTTAATCCAAGACATATGAGGAAAAGCTCTTCTACTTTACCAGTCTATAAAACAGAGAGAAGAAATAATACTTACTACTTTTTAAAATATTCAAATGAATATCCTTGCTTCCTTGAGATATTTCCCATCTGAGGAACAGAAAGTAGAGAAATAAATGACAGAGCACTGGTAATTTTTAAAATTCGAGCGTCTGTTGTGATGTTTCCAGCTGCAGGTAGCAGGCAGCCAATGAGCTTAGAGCTAAAGATGCTGATCATGTAGTTCCAGGACACATGCATGGAAGTTTCCAGATATGGAACTATAACAACAATAACTAGAGTCCACAAATTCTACCTTCTTGTAGACTTTTTCAGTCTTCACGACGGCAGCTCCAGCAATGACATGGACGCAGAGATAAAGACAGCGTGTAGGAATTTCCTCCTCATATCTACCCTCTGCTAGGAATCAAAGAACTGCATAGAACCCTCTTAATAATGTTCTATTTCTCACTGTTCAGATCCGGGTCCTTTGTACAGCCCTAATTTTGCAAAGGAAGGAATATCAGAAGTTAAATATCTGGTCAAAAGTAAGAAATGCAATTATACCTCTTAAAAATTATGTTGGTTAGCGAAAAGCTTGAAGAAGAATTAGAGAATGACAGTTGGTCTTTCAGCTGTCCTTAGCTGATGTCAAGACTATCCGTGATCTACTGAAAACTCATGGCATCTTCAGAATACGATGAATGGGCTTCAGGACTGGAACATAAAGCAAGGAAAAAAACCATCTTGCTGAGCTACCTCCAATG
Organism: Myocastor coypus; assembly: GCA_004027025.1. Classification (NCBI taxonomy): domain Eukaryota; kingdom Metazoa; phylum Chordata; class Mammalia; order Rodentia; family Myocastoridae; genus Myocastor; species Myocastor coypus. The sequence goes on from PVJA010003603.1 coordinate 20,626, forward strand.
AGCTTTATGTGCTGGTCAGCCTGTAATATGTCTCAGAAGCACAATTTAATGAATAGTAGCTCACATCAACATGTAAAAATATCTGGTAAACATGCAGCAAATGTATAAGAACAGTAATAGTACACTGATTTTTCATGCATTGTTTTCCAAATACATTGATTGCATTTTGTTAATAATCAATTTATGGAATCTATTTTTTATGTGATCCACATGGGACAAATTCTCTTCTTGCTAGAGGCTGTGTTTGTCACCTGCACAGAGCTTTCAGATGGAAGCAAAATTTTGCCAAACAGTTTTGTTTGAAAACTAAATTGTTTGCAAACTGAAGCACTTGTAAACCAACATATTACTGCAGCTGAACTGAGGTATCACTGCAGCTGTGTGGGCTCCCTGGAGAATAACCACCTGAAACGAGCCCTCACACCCTTGAGAAAGTTTGTTTCACAGCTTCCAGTAATGAAATTAATAGTGAAGATTAGAACTGTCTTACTAACAAGTGGTTCACCAAATGAGACAGACAAAATAAAACAGCCACAACTTGTAAAGACACACACAAACCAACTTGATGTCAGATAGCACAGAGATTAGTTCAACTGCCCCTTAAACAAACACAATATTTGTTCAATAAAACCCTGCTAGCTAATTAAGACTATGTGGTGATTTTTCTTAGCGGCTTTATAGAGGCTAGATTCAAAAGGAACCAGGGTTCCCACTGCACCAGTTATAATATAGTCCTATTTCCCAGGGCTGGTTCACTACTATAGTCAGTGATTTCTGTAAGGGCAATCCCTACTGTCAACAAAAGAAAAAAAAAGACTTTGTATGCTTTTATTGTAACCACAGGTTTCAAGGAGAATACAGGATATATAACTCATAAAATTATTTTATAATAATCACCCAAAGACTCAAAGGCAAAGAAAGTGCAGAGAACCTGTCCATCTACTGAAGATGTAAGAATCCAGCTAAGGGTTGAATTTCATAGTCATGTCCTGCATGAGTCCAGCTGAAGATCCAGAGCCCACGCCAGTGTGTCCTGTGAGTCCAGCTGGAAGCCTCAAGGCCTTCACAATGTCCCATACAGGCCTGGTTGAGGTATCTCCAGTGGGAAGGCCCCAAGATCAGTGATCGAATCTAGAACATCTATGCCAGTGGGATGAAGGGCCTGTGCTAGCAGGCTGAGGGATCTTCCCTGGAGCCAGTAGGGAGTAGAACTCTCCCCAAAATTACCACAGCCATTCTCAACAACAACAAGGTTCTGAACTCTTCCTCCAATGAGATCAGTCAAGTTCTTCAGGAAAGCCAGCATGACAAGGTCCTGCAGGAAAACCAGCAGCTCTTTACAGCTTCCAGCAACTTCCCGACAGCTCCTAAACTTCTTCTTCTCCAGTTCTTCCCCTTGTGTAGCTGGCAATCATCCTCAGGTGGGCCTCCCACACTCAGCACCACACTCATTCTGTTCACCTGGTGTTACAAGTGGACCAGCAACTGTGGATCCACAGTGTCCTAATTCTAACATATAAGGAAATGAGGTTCAGAACTGTTAAAAATGACCAAATTTCTTTCAGGCTTCTCTGTCTTTTATCCTTTCATCTTACAAATTATCAATTTAACTCTTTTGCTGAACAACAACAATGACCACAAAACAACAAAAAAACACAGATACGCACAGTAACGATTACACTGCAACATATGATAAGGGAGATCTGTGCTACGTTTGAGGATATTAAAAGCAGGTCGAGTTTTACTAGGGAATTTTCATCTTCCATTTTCCAGAAGTAAATACCCTTGTAGTGTCACTCTGTGGCTTTTCTTTCACTTAGGGTTCCTGCGCGTTGCCATCACATACTTTATCAGCAAATGCTGGTGAAAAGGGAATCACTGCAAGCCTCATGGAAATCAGATGCTAAGAGAATATAGTGCAGATCCTGGAAAATAAGGCTGTGGACAAATAGAGGATCAAGGTAAGTCATTTTCCACGGCAGCTTGAAATAGGGCACATGAGCAAAGCTTGGAGATCACAGAAAAATGTGTGTGTGTGTGTGTGTGTGTGTGTGTGTGTGCGCACGTGCGCGCACATGGGCACAGAAGTGTGCAGCTGACATCAAGAAGAAAATACAGAAGGAACACTTAAGTGTTTCGGAGATCTGCTGTCATGCACAGGCTTGGGCTGGGACCACTGCTGAGCATAGAGGCCCCACAACCAGGAAGAAGGGCTGCAACCCAGGGCCACCATCTGCTATTGATTCTGCCTGACTACCAGTGCTGAGATAGCTATGGTGGCTTCTTGCTATTTGCCTTTGCAAATATATAGCAAGTTTCTCAGTTTGGGAAGTGTGATTCTCAGCCTTGTCAATGTGACAACTACATCCAGCTTTCTGTTTCTGCCTTTATTTTTACTAGCGGGAGAGAAAATGGCACCCTACGGCTGGCGCCAAGGCTGACACACAGCGGCATTTACTGAACAGCTTCTAGAATGTACTTCAGGACCAACTATTGCTTATTGATCACATTGTTATATTATTGGATCCATGCCATGCGGAGACATCATATGCCACACATCAGGCATTAAGTTGACCCAACCTGTTTTCCTTGTCTATTTTTCTAATTCACAATGAAAACAGAGATAGTCATAAACTTTTTTTGATGAGCAGAAGATATTTATTGAGGGAAAGAAAGCTCCTCTCCAAGAGAGGGACAGGAGGGCATCCCGAGTGGGTTTCCAAGGGAAGTTGTCTCTTCCAGGGACATTTATAGTTCAAAACCATATGGTGAGGCAGTTCCAAGGTTGTGGAGAAGACATGGGAATTGACTTAGGTGTGTACGAAGTAAGACAAAACTATGGTCAGCCAATGAGATTATAAGCACCATTGCTCAGGTAAAATTGATTAAAATTCAGTACAATGGGAAAGTGAGTCACGTACCAAGTAGGCAAGAAGACAGAGCAAAGTCTCTTCCTGTTAGGCTTGGGCTGGTCTTTTTTCAAGGTGATTGATGCTTACTTAGAATATCAATCCTGATGCCCACCCTTAAGGAACTATGCAGTTGTTTTGGTTTACTCTTGTCTTGAGATCTGGCCCACAGCAGAGGAGTGTCTGTCTCTACTTCCAAGGTCACCTTATCTTCCATGTCATCCTTGAGGGCCTGCCCCTACCTGACTGCCTATAATATTTCTATCTAATTCAGCTGCCTACAACATTCCCCCTTCTGAAGAAGTAACCCAACCTGCTTTGAGGGAGCCATGGGTGAGGACCAATCTGGCTTCTTCAGGCTGAAAGGGGTTGTAGATGCGCACCAGCAGTCAGAGATACTCTCCAGAGGTCTTATCTAAGGGCCCTCAATAGACACCAGGCATTTTTATGATGGGCAGGTGGAATCTCTTTAAACCTGGAGAATACAAAGCCAAAGAAACTATTAAACATACATCGGCCCAATAACATAAATAGGATAATTATAAATGTACTCAAAATAATTTTTTACCAAGTTACCATTGATTCTGATGTCTTTTGAACAGCTATTAAGATATTAGCAGAAGGATCTGGGAGATAATACCCTTAGAAGGATCATTATGAGTCTGAGACCAGCCTGGGCTCCAAAGTGCACTTGAGGCTAGCCTAAGAAGCTTAGTGAGAACCTGTCTCAAAAATATAGATAGATTTTTCTTTATTGACAATCATAAACCTGTACTAAAGAAAAATGAATCTCTCCTCTCTCTCTCTCTCTCTCTCTCTCTCTCTCTCTCTCTCTCTCTCTCTCTCCCTTCTTCCCTCTGAGAAAGGTTCTAAGCATCTCAGGCTAGCCTCGATCTCACTTTGCAGCCCAGGCTGATCTCAAACCCATAATCATCCTTCTGCTTGAGCCTCCCAAGTGCTGGGATTACAGGCATGTTATTTATTTATTCTTTATTCTTTTTGAATGGAAAGGAATGCAAATAAAAGCAACGCTTTCTAGATAATTGGGAAAATAAAGCTAGACTGACATTTGCACAACATTTTTTCAGGATAATGTGGTCACAGCTTAGCATAAAAGGGCAGGAGCAATATTCTTTTGACAGAAGGCTACTTATCTAGACTGTATAAAGGACTAAAACAATTCAACCTTTCCTTTTTTTTTTTGTCTTTTTGAGACAGGGTCTTGTTATGCAGTTCAGGTTGGCCTTGAGCTCACTTTTGTAGCCCAGGCTGGTCTCGAACTCGCACCGATCCTCCTGCCTCAGCCTCCCGAGTGCTGGGATTACAGGCGTGTGCCACCACGCCCGGCTAACAGTTCAGTCTTTCAAAATCATATCACCCAATCAAAACTACACAAATGAATCAGACACATCTCAGAAGAATTATAATTAGCCCATCAGTACATGAAGACATATTCATCATCGGTAAGAAAATCTAAAACAAAAAGAAAATCTAAAGCAAAGCAACTCTGAGACTGCATCCCCTCCCTGGATGTCTATCATCAAAAACTCAAAGAAACAACAAATATTGTCTGGACAGGATGATGTAGGGAGAAGGGACAATCTTCTATTATTGGTGGGTATGGAACTTAGTATAACCAGGAGAAGAAATATGAAGGGGGCTGGGAAGATAGCTCCATGGCACAAGTGCCTGTCTGGCAAGTGCAAGGTTGTTGAGTTTGATCCCTGGTCCCCCCACCATCCCCCCCCAATAAAAAGAAGGAGAAGAAGTAACATGAAGATTTCCCTAACAACTAAAACTAGAATTTCCAAATGATTGAGGTGTACCTCTCTTGGGTATATTCCTGAAAAGTTCAAAGGAAATATACTATATTGGAAAGAATTTAGATGTCAATCAACAAACAAGTGGACAAAAATGTGGTATATGTACACATTGGAATACTATTACTATACCAAATGAAATTATGTCATCTTCAGAAAAATGAATAGTACTTGTGGTGATAATACCAACTATCACACAGGGAAAATTAAATATTATATAATTTCTGGTTTATAAAAAACAAAACATAAATAAGTTTAAAAACAAAATAAGTGAGAGATACTAAGAAATAATGCTAGATATTAGAGATGGAGAAGGGAATCAGGAGGAGGAGGCAAAATAGGGGACAAAAGAGTCCAAATGATCCAAATATGCTGCGTAGATATATAATTCCCCCAAACAAGTCTATGATGTCTTGAAAATTATGTGCTAATACAAATAAAGGGAAGCATGAAATAAGATCCGCAAGATATGAGATCAGTAAGCATTGATGATCTAACCCAACATGTTTATAACTTTCAATAATTCTGAGCTTCTAGAAGTGAGAAGAGCTAAAATGAAAAAAAAAAAAAAGGAGCTCTAAATTAAAATTCATAGTGAATGAGGGTCTAGTTCAGGATACATCTTTGACTTTGTCCAAGACCCATCCTCCCTTGAAGCCTCTTTTATCAGTTAAAAATGAAGTCTTAAATCAGATAATAAAACCTTTCAGCTCCTGGCTCTGATATCCTATGCTCTTCCCATAAATTGCCAATTGAAACTTGGGTTACAGTAGTGTACGTGTTTTCTGCGAGTAATGCCACTTGTCCTCTAACTGCAGCATAGCAACCCCAGGCTGCCCCAAAGCCCTGACAAACTCCGCTGAGAAGAACCCAGCTGAGGCAAATGACACTTACAGGGAAAGGTAGGGAGAGGGGACAGGGCAGAGGAAGAAACACAGAAGAGAAAGAAGAAAAGAACACGGTAGGATGGAAGGAGGTAAACATCAGCCCGTAGTACGAGTCCTCATGGAGTGGGTTCCTAAGATAATGCTAGCTATGTTTGATTTCTGTTTTCCACTTAAGATGCAAAACTGCATCTGGCACAGAAGATGCAAGAAGATAAACTCTGCAGTACCCTATAGTACACTACACTTACAAGCACATGCAGAGGCACGTAAGTCAGCACTGTAGAAACAACTTTTTCTGTACTGCTTTTCAAAAATGGAAGGAAGGACTCCATTTAAATCTGTGGCCATGAAATGAAGAAGAAATATAGTGTTTCCTTTAGATAAATATTAGAGGTAAATATATTGCTGGATTGATTCTCACTTTATAAAAATTCATACCAACATGATAACCTTGAAAATTATCTATTTCTCAGCTTCTTGTGAGTTTCATTTTTGATCATGTCTAGTACAATATTTTTAATAACTCAAAAGTATATTCAGTGGAGATACAATCACTAAATCAAATTATGCTGTCATTATATTAACCAAATAATTATAATAATAATTAATAATAATAATAATAATAATAATAATAATAATAACAAATCAAGGTTGAAAGCAACGAAAAGCAAGGAACAATATCATAACATGTACTCAAAGAAATCTCACAGAAATAGGTACATCTTTTAATCCAGTGAGTCAAATTTCAGACTTTTATACAAAGGAAAATGTTAGGCAAAAGTCAATGATATATTGCTAAAATTCTTCATTATCACTTTTCATATAATAATATAATTTCATGCCCAGCATTCAAATGTACCAAAATCTTGTCCTTATAACAAATTTATGTTTCTTTAAGAATATTGTGTAAGATCTATGACACCATAGTATGAATGTTATATTTATGAGTCAAGAGAAAACTATGAGTGAAAATTATAGTCAATATTTTACTGGTATATATATATATATATATATATATATATATATATATATATATGTTAGGCACAATCACAAAAGAAATGGCTTAGAAGCTCATCTTTTAAGCTGAACCTGATTAGATAAGTTGTGAGAAATGGTTTACACACTCAAGTGGAGAAGGACTCTTGTAGCTACAATCTGTAATAGAAATCAGTGAGACCTGCAGCAAGAGAAAGAAAAACATAGACGGGATTAGAATGCAAACTGAGGAAACAAGGTAAGCAGAGGGATGGAAGGAAACACAGGAAGTATGGCACTCAGTGAAAATAATCAAAACAGAACCACAGATCTAAGCATCAATAGTGTCTGGCTCCATCAACTGAATAACGTCCTTCAAGGACTTGGCAGGTCACTCATCTGAAACACAGAACAATAAGTGTTATGGTTTATGTCTAGTTGTTCCCCCAAAGCCTCATGCAATCATGAGGCAGGGACTTCTAGAGTTTGAGAATTGAGTCATGATCCACTGGGATTATGTTTTAGCTCTGATTAGGTTATCGGTCTGAGTGTGGCTGGGATTATGGGTGTGGCCAAAGGTAAATAGGCTGAGGCAGAGAGCCTGAATGTGATATAAAGAGAGACAGAGAGACTCACGCTGTTGCTCTCTGCTCTCCTGGTTGTTCCGTTGCCTCTGCCACAATTGTCACTGTTCTGCCACCATGAACTGCTGCTCTCTGCCATGTGCCTCTCTGCCTTGGATCCAGCTGAGCATGCACTGAAACCTCCAGTCACTGTGAGCTAAATAAACCTTTCCTTCCTTCATTTTGGGTGTTTGTCCCAGAAATGAGAGAAAAATAACTAAGACAGTAAGTATATAAAATGCAGACCATGAAAGATGATGTCGGCACTACAGATTTCCATCACACTTTTTAAGCTAGAATTTATCATATGTAAGGTTTATAGCTTTTGATCTGCTAGGTTATGTGGAGCAGATGTTAATACACTGGTTTTAGAAACAAGGAAGTATTTCCCACTCTGCCTCCCCAGTGATGAAAACCGTGGCAATCTCTCAGGGCACAGGAGAAGCTCCAAGGTTTTAGCCAGGCAGCAGCAGCTTTCTGCAGGCTGCACAGTAAGGAGAGCCCAAGAGTTGGAGCCACGCAGAAGGCCTGTAAATTCCTGTGGACACATAGTGAAGGGAGAAAAGCCCAAAACATGGGTGAGTGTATAGATGAAAGAAATGTTGAATGAGTGAAATGTGGCTGCCGGTCACTACCAGCCCAGTGCAGAGACCCTCAGGCGGGGCCCTCTGTGCTCCCAGCTGCACCTCAGCAGCCAGTGCTCACCTCTGTTCTCCTCACTGAGCTGAGCTGGGGGCATGTGGTATTCCCAACTGGCACATACTGTGGGACTGACGCCACGAAGGGACAGGTACTGGCCTCAGTGTGTATTTTCCTGGTCTGGTTTCTGCTCCAAGAGTTTCTGTTGTCCTGCCTTCTGGGCAGTAGCAAGGACTTCTTCCCCTCAAAACCAGTTTACTCTCCACCCCCTATCCGGGAGATGCTGAGGTGATGCAGCCAGCCATGGGAAGGTCAGGGTGTTAAGGTGTCATGGCTCTCCTTGCTTTGTCAAGCTGATGCATCACCTTCCCTTATTGTCCATTTACTAGTTCTTGAACTGGTATTAATTTGTAGTAGGAAGGAATGTAAAACCTCAGCTCTCTTTTACTAGAAGCACAAGAGGTAACAAAATGGGAACAGGTGTAAGCAATGCTGCAGCTTCAAACTTGTTCAGAAACAGAGGGAGCCCTTAAAGGAAATGTGGCTAGGGCCACCACCTTATAAGAAGGAGCTTCTTCCTAAGCTCATGGAAATGGAGTCACTTTCTTTGTCTTTCTTCTGGCCAAAAGCAGTGAGAACGGAAGTTCCTGAGGAGCAATGTCTCTTTCAGATATAACCATGTGTCTCCCCATAAACAGAAGACTCCTTGTTCAAAACATAGGAGCTCTCTCAGGGAATAGACAAAGCTGCCTCTAGACTTGTCCTCAGGGGTATAATGAGCCCCCAAGTGCTCCTAGAAGCCGCAGAAGCAAATGCAGTCTTCAAAAACCTTGCTTATCATCTTTTCCTTTCCCACTGATTTCTAAATGCAGCTTACCCACTTCAGGCTCACAGTCCCAATCAAAGCATGTAGCAAGCATGTTCTTCTCCATGGGAACCACAGGCCTAGAGAGAAAGCAGCTCAACCTCACTGCTAATTCTCAAACAAAAGCCACAGGAAAGTGGCCCCTGAACAAGGGGCTCTTGGGAACAGCTGGTCCTGTGTTTGAGCTAAGTCTAGAATATCAGAGAAGACAGACAGACAGACAGACAGACAGACAGACACAGACAGAAAGACAGAGACAGAGACAGAGAGACAGACAGAGACGGAAAGACAGAGAGAGAGCAGAAGGAGCAGAGGAACAGAAATGTCCTTCTAAGTTTAGGAGCTTTATGAAGCTTTCACCGTTCAGTGTGAAGTCTTACACTTTAATTCTGAAGTCCAGTACTGGAATATTCTTTCTTTTGAATTCTGATTAATTTTTAAAATTCCCCCAGAAATTTACCAGAGCAGTGACATCAGAGTTCTCACCAACAGCAATCCAATTGATGCTTGACCAACTATTCCAGTGGCGATCTAATTTCACATAACAAGCCCATCCACACAGTCTACTCCCTTGGTTCAGCCGATGGCATTAGTAGGGAAGTTACTGATAGAAGGCCAGTCCAAGCACGTGAGAGCATTTTAACTATACAGCCACTGTTGGAATGTCCTGATCCATGGCCCTCGGTCAGCACATGTCCAGCATTTCATGCTTTGAGGACTTCAGGGTTTCATCAGCTTCCCTAACTAGGCTGTGACCGCACAGAAGCAATACATCCTCGGATCCTTTGAAATCCCAATGAGCAAACAATGAACTGGAAAGAAAACTACACTTGTCGAGTTTTGCTCAATTTAAAAATTAGGCCTGTGCTTTGTGCTGGAATGAAAAGATATCAAGGGCTGTTGGACCCCTGAAATAGGCTCTTAGGAAGATCCTTGGACAGTGTGGTACAGGATAAAGACAAAGCAACCACAGAGTACAGTTATCCCGAAGGTTGTTTCCACATCTCTTCTCCTACGCACCTCTACAATCAGCACCGTAGATTCTGCAATGATCACGCATGAAGCTTCTGACAGTCCTCTGAGCACAGCCAACTCCGCGTATTGTCTACATTTCAGGTACAAGAGCCTCTCTTTAGAAAATGCTTCCTCAACCCCAAGTTAATCCATCCTCTCCTGGCATCGTCTGCCTCACCACCCCCTTTTATTTTCTTCACACAATTTAATCACATTCATTTAATGCATTAGTATGTGTACCTCCTTTCTGTATCTATCAGATGTAACACATTAATCATTATTAAATAGGATTAATGTCTGTTGAATGAATACATGAGTCAGGTATTTTTATATATTGATTAATAATTACATAGAAGTGAAGTATCTTTCCCAGCACTACTGATTTATTATGAGTGCGGTCAATAAAATGACTGAACTTATTCTGTGTGGTCTCTAGTTTATTCTCTTTCTGCTAATACTTGCTTATGCTAAATACAAACATTATCCTTGGCCTCAGCCAACCGTAGCTAAGGGCTCGTCCAGGCTGCACAATGAGCTGTGTCCCTCCTATGCCTATTTCTCCATTTTCAGATCCTGATCCCATAAAATATTGGGCTTACATGCAGGAATCTGGTCATCTGTGTGGGTCCCACTACCAGCAGGTTGGACTTGCTGGCATACTCAAAAGTGTTGAATGAGCTCAACTGAACTTAAGGTGATTGCCAACCTGAGACTGCTGTACCACATGTGAGGTGTAGAGTCTGAAGCATCCTCCTGGATTCTGCAAAGTCTTTGGAGAGACAACAAAAATGAGATTCAGAAAGTTGAACTGCATGGCAGACCTTGGGACTGGAACTCGCATTTTTCCTTTATCCGTCTTTGTCGTATTTCCAGCACCAAGGCCTCTATCTACTATTTCAACAAATTGGTGAGTTCCGAACAAAACTTCTGTTATTGCTTGTGATGATCTCTTCAGATCAACTTTCATATCTATAGCATTTAATCATAATTGAGAAAACAGGAAACAGACAAAATGTCCTCAAAGAATAATGGGATAAACGGAATGTAGTGCTCCCACACTGTGGGATAAAACTCAGCTAAATGAATTAAATTCATTGTTCAAGAAATAGCTCAGGTGGACCTTAATTCTATTTTGCTAAATAAAAGAAATCAGACAGAAAAGCTTTTCATTGCATTTCCGTGACACTGGAGAAGAGGAAAGACAGTGAGACACGGACTGACCAGAAGCTACCGAGTGTTGAAGGAATCAGAAGGAACCGAATACAAAGTAGCAGCACAGAGGAAATTAGGATGACTGTTTTTAAAGTCTGGGTGGCAGATCCTGGGCTGAAATCGTTTTCCAACATCCATGTATCAGAACATAACAAAGAGCATAAATTTCAAATGTCAACCAAAAAGTTGAAGAACTTCAAGAAAGTTTGCTGGGATTAATTCACACTATGATGGATTAATCTAATTATATCATACATGTATAATATAATGCCACTACAAAGAATGGAGGGGAAAATGGGTGTAAGTAACTCTGAGGCAGGGAATTATAGGTTGGTTGTTATCAGGCTAAAGGCAAAGATACCAGATTAGGAACACTATATCCCAGTGGTCATTTTATCATAAGGCAAAGTGATGACAATTCTTAAAGAATGTCACCTGCACAGAAGGAATGGACAGATAAGTAGGAAAACAACAGACACAGGAGATCGGTGTTTCAGTGTCAGGAGGATAAAGTTAAAATAAACAAGAACTTAACATTAGAATGGACTATAAGCGTTAGATGGTGCTCATTTTTCTCACCAGAGAAAGGATAGCTGCCCACTAGTTAACTGCGGGCTGTGCATAGAAACTTCTTTATGAAGAATATAATTTCAAATGTAAGAATACAATTTCAGGCAGAAGAATATAATTATATAGGGGAGGGGCACAAAGTGTTACAGTGGAGAAAACTGACAAATATTTTCTCAGCAAGGAAATCAAAATTAATTTCACCAGTCACAGCTCCCTAGCGATGAGTGACCATGATGTTATGTAATAGAATATTACATAAATATAACATAAATTGCTGGAGGTCTCTGCACCAACACCCATGTAGCCATAATCCTGAAAATACCAGGTAAGCCCTAACTGAGAGAACTTTACATAATACCTGATTGGCATTCCACCAAATATCCAATGTCCTCAACGAAAATGCAAACCGGGGAAAGCTGGCACAGCCATGAGCATTGTAAGAAGGCTTAGAATCAAGACACACCTTGTACTTTTGAATAGAATCCTGGAAGAGAAAAGATACAGTAGGTAAATGCTAACAAAAATGAAATAATAAAACGTGGACTTTAATAATGGCACATATGACAGTGTCTTCATTAAATACGAGAAATGTACTAGTCTAGTGTGTGATGTCAGGTAGGGAGCTGTTGTGTGGAAAGTGGAGGAACCCTCTGTCTCTCTGCATCTTCTTAATTGTTTTCTAAATCAAGAATATAATTATTTTAAAGTGCCCATAATTCCACTCTTTTCCTGAGAAAACACTGGGATAAACAACAAACGACATTCCACAGGGCATCCAACAAGTGCTCCTCAAATCTGCCCAGCTCTTGAAACATTAGGGTAGCTTAAACACCACTGCAGCTGGAAGAGGTCTTCTGAGTGAAACATGGCATGCTGACTTAAATACTATAGAAATGAAACATCAGTGGAAAATCTAGGTAGACCAGATAAGGTCTGTATGTTAATTAAAAATATTACACCAGTGTTAATATTTTCTTTTGAATAGACTAAGCTCAGTTTCCCTAAGATATCAGCACCCAGGAAAACAGAATGAATAGTAGCAGCAGTTCTCTACCACCATTGTACTCCTGTAAATCTAAAATTATTTAAAATAAAAACATAATAATCCAAATATTCTTCTATGTAATATTTCTATCCTTTTTTCCTTCCGTGTACATTAGGATACATTTTATTACCTCATATCATGTATGAAGTGGTAGGTGCCACTGAAACCTCTGGAATATTTTTCCCATCCAAAGTAAAGAGAACTTCCTGCATCTGAGAGGTGACTATTATTAATCTTGCAGTGCAGTGACTTCTCCTCATGCCAACCTCACCTGTTGTTAAAATTTCCTTTGGTGGCTGTAGGAATGATGTTTGATCCGTATCATATTTTCAGAAAAGATACAATCCTTGTCCATGTTTTCCAACTAGAAAATAAAGAATATCTGAGTTAATACAGAAAGGTCCAACAGGACTTTGCAATTATTTAAAAGAAGCCCAGTAAGATCACCCTTGGTAGCAATTACACAGATATTGCCAAAGTCATCCCTGGGTGTACATGGAGGCGTTTCAGTGCAAAATGATAAATAAACAAATAATCACTGGAAAACATGTTTTGGATATTTGAATGCTTGAACAATAGCTATCTTCTATCACTTACTGTTTATCCTGAAGATTCATCTTATCATTGTCACCTATATCCTGACTCAGACAAGTCCCACTGTGATTCAGAGAACTTTAGTCAAGAACCTGTCATTCTTTTGTATCATTTCTCAACTAGATTTTTTGATTTGACAAAAATGTGCTTTTTTTCCCAAACCCTTCAAAATCTTTCATAATAGAAAGAAACAGAGAAGTTAAAGGAACAAGTGATATTTTTCAAATGTGCATATCATTAAAAGGATAAAAATCATTCAGTTTCAAAGTTCTTTTCATTTTTCCTCTGCAAGCCTTACCTGTTTCATGAATTTCAATGTTCTACTTAAATACAGAACTTTGATTAATTACCTAAAGCAGCAAGAAAGTTATTCAATTAGTCTAAAATGATTCAAGTTCAAATTAGAGGATTAATTTTCAGGGGTATGAAAGAAAGAGAGTGATTGAGTTGGGAAGCACAGACAAAAGTCTCTCAAACTGAAGTGAAGCAAATTTCTGATTCAATTATTTGATTAAAGTATTCCAAAAATGATACATAATCATAACCTGTAAGCTAAAGGCTGGAGAGTGGACCTTAAGTGCTGTCCTCATGATTGGCCCTAATGTATGTCTTAGTTACTCTCCTCTCCTTGCTGGAGCAAACACCTGACACCCAAAATGAAGGAAGGAAAGGTTTATTTAGCTCGCAGTTATTGGAGGTTTTAGTCCATATTCTGCTGGCTCCAAGGCAGACGGGCACATGGCAGAGCAGCAGTTCATGGAGGTGGGACAGCAACAAAATGATGACAGAGGCAACCAGCCAACCAGGGCAGAAGAGAGCAAAAGAAAGAGTCTGTCTCTCTGTCCCTCCTTATGTTACATTTGAGCTCTGTCTCAGCCTATTAGCCTCAGGCCACACTCATAATACCCAGCAGTATTCAGACCCATAATCCCATTAGTACTAAAATATTAATCCCAGTGGCTCATGAGTCACCTCAAACTCTAGAAATCCCCGCCCCATGATTGCATGAGGCTTTTGGGGAACAACTAGATGCAAACCATAGGAATGTAACATACATCTATATACCTAAGAAATTTAAAAATGGGCAGACAAGTATTTTGAAATGCGTATGATCTCTGATAAAGAGCCTAAATTAGGCAGAACCAAGTATGGACAGTAGCGCATTTTTGAACAGGTTGCCAGCACTTGCATTACAACCATGTAAGGCGAAGTTAGTTATCAGCTTGCTTGACATATGCATGCCAGAGAAGGAGACTGCAAAGACATTTGTCTCTCCCTGTCTTGGAGCACTTCTGCGCACCTATAATGCCAGCACTTGGGGAAGCTGAGGCAGGAAGATTGCAATTTCAAGTTTCTCCTTGGCAATTTAGCAAGACCCTGTATATACATAAATGAGCAAATAAATAAATCAGTGTGATGGGCGCCGCACCTCAGTGGCAGAGCGCCTGTGGGTTTAGTTCCCATCCCACCAATAAAGTATGTTCATGTTAGTCTTGGCAGGTCATTTAGCAAGTTCTGTTCAAACCTTCGCTTCAAATTAAAGAAGAGGTGTTTCATATGTCATGCACTTGTGCAATTTGGATTTGCTGTTGAGGCTTAAAAAATAAAATAAACGTTTAAGATACCCCTTAGACACTGCCCAGGGCCTCAGTTCTGGCAGAGGCTTTCCACAGCTGACTCTTCCACCCTGTCCCTCTTTCAATCCAGTCCAACTTTCCAACTTTCATCTCTTTGCTCATAGCTCAGCAAATTTCTGTGTTCATTGCAGATTTTGAGCAAGATTTCGATCTTATTCTTTTCTTCACTTCTTTTCTCATGCACTCCACTTCATTATCTTCTGGTAAGATTGAGTAAAGATTTAAAACCATCCTCTTTTTCTTTGCAGTGTTGTTTTTTTTCAATTTTAAAGAGAAGCAAGCCAAAATAACAAAAGAAAAGATAAAGACATAAGCAAACCAACATAAAAACAATAAAACGATACAGGATTTCAAAACAAGATACTAGGAAATCAACAGTGGTTGGCATTTTGTATGTTACTTTCAATAGCATATGCAAAGGTAGCCGCCCAGATTACCAAATGCAGGGATGCCAGACCAATCAAATAATTAAATATCAACAGTTCCTTTCAACAACCCCATAGAAATGTGAAGAGGGCAAATGCAGAAAGAAAAAGAGAACAAGTGCAGAGGTATACAGAATAGTTACATGGCTAGTTCCTCTCCATTCATTAGAAAGGTCTTGTGCTAACGTTGTACAGACAAGACAGCATTCCTGTCTCTTCTGCTGTCAATAGCAGCAGAATAGGAGACAGCAATACACGACGCATCAACTACTGTAGCTGTCCTAATAACCTGTTTTGAAACCTGTTAGGTTTCATAGTTACGTTTATCTTTTTTAAAAGGAAAAGAATAACTGGGATGGGCAAAGACAGTCACTGGCCCATAGCCTAGCACTTTTGCACCGAGTCTCGAGTCTCGCTGAAGCAGACCTGCGGCTCTGCTTCTTTTCCTAGTGCCTGGGGCTCAGCCTGGTCCTCATCCCACTGCCTTGCCTCGGGCCCTTCCACTGCTCCATTTTCTATAGCAGTGTGCGCCTGGCTCCCCGGGTTGATCAGCCTCCTCTGCTCCTTGGCCTTGCAATCCGAGAAGCTCTGGGCGGTAGCAGAGAAAGCAGTCCAAGCCCAGCCCAGCAGGAGCCCCTCGAGGGAGCCCAGAGCCCGAGACCCCAGTGCAGACCTGCGTTGTCCTCTGCAACTTCGCCCACATGAAAGCACACATCCCACATCTCAGAGATCTCCTCCACACTACTGTCCAGGAAGGGTACTCTGGACCTCCAGCTGGGGGCAGAGGCTGGCTGTTCGCAGAGCCTGAGACTCAGTTGGCCACACAAGCTCCGAAGCAGAAGAGGAGCTCAAGCTGGCCAGAGGGAGATTCAAAGGCGAAGGGGCTGCAGGAGTCCAGGACCTGTCTGGCTTTGCAGTGTCACTGGGAGCCAAGTGCACATGCCACAGCCCTCGTAGGCCCTTCCTTTTGGACACCTGGTCGACCGCCTCTTTTCCCTTCGCATAAAGCACCTGTCCCCAGAGCTTTCACCAGGTAGGTGTGGGTGTAATAGGGTAGAAAGCAGGCCACCTTCTCTAAACCCTGGTGGATGTGCCCTTGACTCTGATCTGCCATCAGGGCTGAGGCCTGCATGCAGTGATTTAAAGAGCCCAGAGCCCAGAGAAGACAAATGCGACGAGATCCACTTGGTTTGTGACGCTTGCAGCTACTTGTTCAAAAGGCCCTCAAATTTATTGGAAAGTCCCAGAACCCTAATACATGCCTATTTAATCAATGAAAGCAGCATGCCAAAAGTAAAAATGGCCATCGCCCCCCGCCACACTGTTGCTGCCAGAGAAGTAATGTTACTTCCAGTTTTCCCTATGTATATCATTATTTTGTTAATGTCTCCTGACATGCCCAAGTTTAATCGCTCTGTCTCTGATGGTGACCACTTGAAGATAGAATGATTGTAAGTCATTAAAAAAAAACCTTTTAGATATTATCTAAGGAAATTTATGGCAGATGGCTTTTTCTGAGGCAGCAACATCCACTTCACTCAACCCACCTGCTCTATTGCTCTCCACCGAAAAGTGGGGTCTGCACTCCCTTCTCTTAATCTGGTCAGGCTGAGGTTATGACAGAAGTGACATTATGTTGCTTATTTTTTACTTTAATATTTTGGTATCAGGGATCTAACTCAGGACCTTGCACTTGCCTGAGGGGCTATGCTACTATCTCCGCAGCCCAGAAGTGACACTATGTGACTCCCAGAGTTGCATGCCCAAAGACAGTATGTGTTCTCTTTCATTCTCTTGGATGCTTTCTTTGTTCAGCTACACTGCCACACAGTGTTCCTCTCCCAGTTTACCCAAGGCCACCGCAAGTGGGGATTCTCAGCCCCCTGGGAAGATGATGCCAGGCAGAGCAGAGCAGAGCTCTCCAGGACCGCTTCCCCATCCTAAGTAAAGTAGGGGATTGTTGTTGTTCTAGATTACAAAGTCCAGAAGGAGACTGTACTCACAGTAGAAAATCCATCCCTGTGCTCATACGTAAGCCTTTACAAAGTGCAGTGACTCCACAATCCTCCCCTTGCCCCACCCCAAAAGAATGCCAAAAAGAGGAGCTTCTTAGCCTTTGCTACTGGGTGAAAGGAAGTATAACAAACCCTTCTGCTGTCCTGTTTATGGAAGGAAAGATATTCAGTTCCATTTTCACTAACTTTCTACAGGAAAGTTCATTTTATGGGCTCATAAGCTCAAACCAACATTTGTGCTCCAATATAAAACTGACCAGTTGAGGTTTCTTGATGAGAAAGAAGAACCAAAGAACATTTTCTCTTCTGCCCCCCACATCTGTGGAAATGCAGGACAACCATTGACATTCCTCCCTGAATGATTTCTATGGATTTCCAAGGTCATTTGTTTTAAGATTTTTTCACTATGTTCTGTTCCTGTCTCAATCAGAGTCAAAATTCTACTAAGGCATGAATGTCATGTTACAAAGTCAAAATCTAAAGAGATCTCTATTCAAATACAAAACTCAAAGTGACAAGAGAAAAAGCTCCATGGATTTGAAGGCTAATAGCAAAGCTGATTTTTGAAAAAGTGTGAACTAATTGCCTCATTCTCTTCTTTACCTAACTTGAAGTGTTTCCTGTAGAAAGTTGGTGAAAATGTAACTGAATATCTTTTTTTTCTTAAAAAGTAGAACTTCCATCTTCCTAAGCACATTCATCTCAGTTATGCCTTAAAGAGAAGGTGCCTGAGATTGTGAGATCAGCTAGATGTCAATTTATTTAGACCTAAAGCTTTTTTTTAATGCCTGATGGTATCGTTAAATAAGTAATGAGATGTAGATTAAGTTGTTTATTACAACATTATGTATAATTTACCCATCTGTTCTTCCTATTTACCTCTGTCAATAAAACGTGAATGCTACAAATTTTCTAAACCAACTCCACCACCAATCGTGTAGAAAGGGGACTAGTTCAATTTGCACTTTTGAGTCCAATGGCCCTGCATGTCTTAGAGACACTGCCTGGGTAGACTTCAAAGGAGCAACGTTCAGTGAGAAGGACCTGATGTTCTGCTGCAGGGAGTGGACATGGCCATGTAATTCTCACAACAGATCTGCCAATCACACATGAGCATAACGTATCTCCAGTCGCTGACCACTTCCCACCAGCCCTGCACTCACGCTAGCTAAAGTTATCTATCACCTTTCAGCCGAGCAACCACAGCTGCTGCGCCAGCCTGGACCCCCGCCTCCATCGTCGCTCTACTGCGGTCTCTTCCTCTGCGGTTTCCAAGATGGGTTCCATCCATTCAGTGGCACCACCAGGCAATGGGCGCAGCACTCAGAGCACAGGTTTGTTTGTCCTTTTATATAGCTGGCTCTCACAGTAACAGAATAGCTGATGCTGGATCTATACTAAAGAGCTTTATTGAACTCACAGCGTGGCGCTTCCTTGTGCATGACATCAGCCTCCGCTCAGCTGCCTGATAGCTTTGTTGCATCAGCACGGTGCACAGTACTGCTGCACAACCACGTGTGTGGGAAGGAGGCCAGGAGGAAATAGGAACAAAGGCTCCGGAGAGACTGCAAGCTCGCTCATCATAGCCGTCTCCTGCAGGGGCAGACTTCACCCCCTCAAGACAATCATTGTCCTTCTGAGCCTGAGGCCCCATGAGTATTGTCCTCCCTGAGGCTGCATCCTAAGGATGCTATGACCTCCGCAACACCACATCCAGCATCCTCAGCACGTGACCTTTTGAGGATGCACTCAAACCACATATAACCTACACTTTTGCTTTCAAAAGGTAGCAATCCATTGTTCTTCCTACTAGTTATTCATTTTATTTCATTACTTGGTATAAAAAGCCTGCATGCTTTATTGTTATCAGTAAGCAACTATTGGAAATTTGTTATTTTCAGTCTCCTTGCTATGTATTCTTGTAACTATGAAATCGCTTGTAATAACAAGTTGGACTTTACATAGTATGGGAAGAAAATTTTATAGGGTACCTTAATTTGCAGATGTATTGATAGAATACTGATGAAATAAATAACACTGTCACTGCTTGCATAATCTACAGTGTGGGAATTAGGTATTATCATCCTTATTTCATTTCCTCTCTTCCTCTTGTGTACTTTCCTGGTTTGGTGTGTAATTTAGCTTAATCTTGTACTCATATGGTAGATTATATAGTAAGAACTCTATTAAAAAGAAGTAGAACTTAACAAAATACTTGGTTCCTACTGGGTACCAGTGAAAGCGTCTTGTATTGCTGACAGTTTTAAGTAAAAGTGAACATAGGAATCTGCAGATTCAGGATACTTAGCCCATGTCAAAGAAATGACAAGATTTCTCCCCTATAAGAACACACTGTAAAGTACTGTCATTGCCGTTTGCAACTGTGTACACATTCACCCTTTTTATACACATCCCTACATGTTAATCCTTGCTGACAAAATAGCCATTTACTAACTTGGGCTTTATTTGAAGTGACAGAGCACACAATATTCTCTCCTGTCCCTGTCACCATGGCTCCGCACTTAAATCCGGAAGAGCTTAATGAAGGGAAAGAAGTAATGGTGTAGAAAAGAAATTACAAATGAAATGAGCTGTGAACTGTATTTTCCAGTTTTCGACAACGCTGGTATGTAGTGGCTTCAAACTGAGACATTAGCACCTATACTATTACCACACTGTAATTCAAAGAACAAAAATCTTCACTCCGTAAAATTTTAGGTGGAAAAGCACAAAGGGCAACCCCAGACGCTTATAATTACAGTGCAGTGGGCATCATCTCATGCTGGAGGGATAGTTGTCCACATTTTGGGGAAGAAAAATCAGGACTGAAAAAGATTTGGCAAATGAGTTTCTTCTCCGACTCACCTTCAGCAGAAGGGCGGCATTCCATTTCAGCTCACAGTGGTATGGCTGAATTTGGCTTTACCTTTTTAATTCTTAACATCTGGTAAATGATTAAAAAGCACATACTTGGTTGAAATAAATACCTCCGTAACACCATGATAGCCCCAGCTCAACTATAAATCACAGAAAATATTAAGAAAGGAATTTATAGCGAGACCTCTGTATAAACATCTCAACTTGCAAACTGAGGCTTCCAGCAATCATAGATGCAAACATGTGAGTTAGTTTTAGAACTTTTGCATCCTTCAGCTAGATAAAAGATAGGAGAAGCATTTGACAAGCAGAAAGTTACTTTCAAAAATTTGAAAATTTTCTTTCCTTAAAATTTGAATATCCTCAACCTCGAAGGTAAAGTCAGGGCATTCTAATGGCTTCATGCATTTCCTGAAGAACGAAGTCATCTTGGGTCTGCTCAGGGTTAGTATGTCAGCTGGGCCACACATATGACAACTCCCAAGGATAGAAAAAAAGAACCTAAATGTACTACAGGATGGGGGACTAAGGAGAAGCCTTAGCACAGGCCGAGTGCTTGCATTCCTCTGAATCAACACTGAAACTTCTTCCCTAATCAACAGCGAGAGAAGAAGGCTGTGCAGGTGAGGAAGTCAGGAGAACTCTTCCTGCAGGCATGAGATTAGAGATATAGTAGGACGTTTCGCACGGCATCCCCATTTGCTCCGAGTGTCCTTTCCTCCTGCTAGGAGTAGGTATTGATGCTCTCCAGGGAAAATAGCAATGAAGCACCATGGCAAAAGCAGGAGGATGGCATTTCTAGATCGAGACACTTCCATTGTCTTGATTTTGGACTTCCAACCCTGCTCAACTGTCATAAATACTTTTTTTTTTTAACCTGTTAATTCCATAGACTGTAGAATTTTATTAGAATGGCAAAAAAACATGCTAAGACAGGGCTACTGTCTTGCAACAAGCGTACTTCAAATATTTTTCCATAACAAGGAATTTGTAAACATATATTACAGATAGAACTGTCTGTCAGTATATAGAACTTTGTCCAGCAAGATTACCTCAAGTAAAACAGAAACCTAAGTAGCACAGAACCAAGGAGGATTTGCATTTATCACCATTGCTTAATTTAGGGAAAATCACTACCTTCATAATGACCATCTGCTTTTTAGATCGTATGGCTGCATTGGAAGGGTCCTTTAAGAGAAAAGTGCAGAGCTTCTGACAGGTGAGAGGAAGAACACAGGAGGAGAATGGAAATAAGCTCCGAGGCACAGAGGGCAGGAGCACACCATAGCGTTCAGAAAGATATGTCGCTTTCCACTGCTGGTCCAGCTTCTCCCTGCTCCAATTCTGGAGGTGTCAGAATATGAAGTGAGGTTAGGAAAGCAAATCAAAACTTGTAATTCTGATTGTTTCCTATTTCCTAACACTGTCTTCCAATCTCACACATATTCTCATTAAGAAGATAAACTTAATAGTGAACGAAATCTAAAGTTTTGTGGGTGGGGAGATAGCTCAGAGGTTTAAACACCTGCCTGGCAAGTGCAAGGACCTGAGTTTGATCCCCAGTGCTGCATGTTGTCCTAGCCCAAAACTTGGCATGGTGGTACATGCCTCTAATCACAGCACTGGGGAGGCTAAGATAGGAGGATCCTTGCAAGTCTGAGCTGCACAGTGACACCCTATACCAAATAAATGAATAAAGATTTTAAAGTCTTTGTAAAATATCTAGAGTTTTGATTTAATAAATTGCATATTCTGATCTCTGAAGTGAGACTTTCTTAAGTCTTAAAATAGTCTTGGCAGCTTGAATCTACTGCTGAGGGTGAGAATAAAAAGACAGTTGTGTTTCATCTACTTGCTGGCTTTCTGCTCATCAAGGCTTAAGAAATCTGCTTCAGCTCCATCCAGTGTAAAGAGACAAGGCTAAGATGAGACTGCGTGCAGAAGCTGACCTGATTCCAAGCTTGGCTTTGAACACAGCATACAAGTGAAAGAAAACACTGACTATGGGCTCTTTCCCGCAACAGTTTTACAGTTCCAGGGAAGTTTGTTTGTTTGTTTGTTTGTTTTGTGCAAGGTCTCAGAACGCAGCTTGCACTTGTAGTGATCCTCATTTCTGCCTCTCTAGTGCTGGGATTACAGGTACACACCATTGCACCCAGATTCCATTGCTGGATCAGCACTCCCCAGCAAGGAGTTGGGGGGCAGGGGGCGACGCGGCATGCAGAGCCAGGGACCAAACCAGGGAAGCTTTAAACAGCAATGATGTGACATAAATCTAGATTTTCCTCATTTGATTCATTTCTTACATTTCTAGGCCTGTTACCTTTTCCGTAAGCCTTCATTTTTATATCTATGCAATTGCACGCAGCCTCAAGCATCTGTGATCATGACAGGTTACGAACCTGTGCTGCAGTTATCCAAAAGAGCCAATCATTGAAAAGTAGGCTCAGTTTTTCCACTGACCTATAGTGTGCATTTTGCAAGGTGATGAATTTCCTGACCTTTTACTTGGCTCATCTGTCAATACCTGATCACCATTCCAATAGTAAATATGCAACTCAAATAATAACAACAGGGGCTGGGGAGAAAGCTCAGCTGTCTATGCACCTGCCTGGAGAGTGCAAAGACCCACGTTTGATCCTTGGCACCACATGCCTTGCAGGCCCCTTGATGAGCTGGCCCCTAAAACCGGCCTGATAGTGCATGCCTGTAATCCCAGCACTGGGGAGGCTGAGACAGGAGGATCACTAGGAGTCAGAGCTGCACAGTGAGACCCTGTATGTAATAATTAAATGAATTAATTAATTAGTTAATAAATGTGAACAGTTCTAAACTTTCACAACTTTATAAAAAAAATAGGATGCAACGGTAATTCAGGTAACTACTGCGGCACTGCATCACTAGAACACTTATTTGTTTGAAGCATTTCAGGATACATCAAAGCTGAAGAGGAAAGTTCAAAGTTACTCTCATTCCACTCCCAAACTCTATTTTTTTCTTCGTCCTCATAACATAGCCTTTTTTTTTCACTGTTCCACACATGTAGGACCAGCAAAATCCCTGCACTGCTAAAATCATAATTTTACAATTTACAAACTATGTTAATAATGAAATTGAATAACAAATTCCATCATTATTGTAGTAGCAGTAAGAACTTTGTCCTGCATATTGAGAAGCAGGCAGTACAACTTTAATCCACTTAGACACTGACAACAAAATCGTTTGCTTTCCTCTTATTAGGAGTCAGCTACTGTCTGATTGCTCTAACAATAAAGCAGGCTCAAATGTCTGGTCAAATTTATTTTGTGAATGCATTTATGGTCACTGCATGCACACAAATAAAAACTGCAAAATGTCTTTAAAAATTATTTATAACCAAATATGCAGGATAAATATAGTGGCATTCCATGAATAAAATGTTGTCACTTAACTTATTAATCAGTGGCATCCACATTTTTCTTTATCTTATGATTTCCCTCCAATAACTGACCTATTTGCAAGTTCAGAATCCCTCTTGTGGCTCAGCTTACTCTATTACATTTTAATCTAACATTTTGGGATTTCCAATAAAAGATTCTTAGTAAGATAGGAAACTTCTCTCAAAGTTTGAAAGATCTGAATATGACTTATATATCTAAAAGTGGAAAACTTTATGGGCCAATAAACTGAATTTTCTCTCATCTAATTTCTCTTCCCATAATCTACATGTTAGAAAATTATAAGATCGCAAGATATATTTTCCTTTATTTTTAGATAATTTCTTCTCTGTATTGGAAGTTTGCTGAAATTCATTACTATTTCTTGAAGAATTACAGTCTTTTGGGAGAAGTTGTTCTATGCTGCGTGATCATTATAAATACTGTACATTAGTTCTAGACTTGAATTTGGCATGTCTATGTTGTCAGATATACATCATCAAAGGGAACTCGATTTTATAGAAATATAATGTGGTGTAAAGCCCCACAGCTAAAGTTTTTAGATAAAAGCACATATTCCATGGGAATTATGTTCCACATTTTACAGATGAAATTTCTTCTATATTAAGATTATTGAAAGCATGTGAATGATTAAATTATAATTTATTCTCTCAATAAAAATGTGGAGAAAAAGGAATTAGCAACCAATGTAGCGCAAGACATCTTAGTTCCTGGGAATCGTAACATTTTCTTTCAATGGGAACTCTTGAGTAGGATTAAAAAACTCATTCTCCAGACACTCATATCATGGATGCGAGAGAGGGGAAGGCAGGCAGAGAAAGGGGAGTACCGGTAAGAAGGGTGCACACACACGTGTGCTACTTCACCCAGCTGAGTACAATTCCTGTGTATCACAAGCATGTAATAATAAAAGAAGAAAAAATTTTTTTAATAATTTGTGCTCTGCATTCTGGAAGACCCAGGCCAAGATTTCTTCACCCCTCTTTCCTTCCATTAGAGAAAATTTCTCTGTCTTCATTTATTCCAGAGACATCTTAGAAAATATCCAGAGACTGCTCTCGTTCTGACACAGTCCTCCAAAGCAGTTTCTTCTCTGAAAATTTCAAGTTTCTTGATCAAACAGTAATTGAAACTGTCATTTAAAAAAAAAAAAAATCCTTGGGGGAACCTGTATTTGTTGCATAGCTGAAGCCAGATGGGAGAATTGAGATTCAAACTGAAAGACAAAAAACTAAACTCTAAATGCTTTTAAGACACAGTGTTGAGTGACGAGAGTATTTCTGCCTATAAAGAAGTTTACTTCAAGGGCAGGGAATGTGGCTCAGCTTCACTGCACTTGCCTGGCAAATGCAAGCGCCTGAGTTGAATTTCTGGAGCCAAAAAAAAAAAGGTTATACTTCAAAATAAAGTGATACTGAAATGGACTCGATTAGCAAGATGAAGCATGAGGGCCAAGGTGATAGCTCAGTGGCCTAAGCACCTGCCTTGCAAGCTCAAATACCCAAGTTCAGTCCCAAATACCACAGGCTGCGCCAGCCCCACTCTGTGCCAGCCCCACTCCGCAGTGACTCCAAACCAGGCGTGGTGGCGCATCCCTGTAATCCCAGCTCTTGGGAGGCTGAGACACGAGGATTACTCTAAGTCTAGCTGCATGGAGAGACGCTGTATCAAATAAATAAGTAAATCTTTGAAAAATAGATGAAACATGAAACAGTATGTCGGGTTAAAATAATGAGAAATTATATTGAACTTTGTTTGAACTCAGTAGTACGGTGTATCTAGCAAAACATAAAAGCAAAATTACTCTTTCAGAAGATAACTATTTTCTGGAATAGTACTGGCTTTAATTAGGAAGAGTATAATCAAGAGGGAAAAGTTCCAACTCTTAATTACGACACACTTGCTACTCCGAAGTATTTATGATTAATTAATAAATTATTAATGTATGATCATCCAACATTCATTTTGTAAACTTTAAAAAGAATATTACTGTAAAATATAACAAGATTCTTATTTATGATGCTTTATCACATATTTGGATGTTGAGAGATAATATAATATGAAACAAAAGTGATATAGTGGGATGTTTTTATTATAAAAACCAATTGATTTTAAGGACATGATACACTCATCCACTGATTCTGTCCAAAAATTAAGCTTCTGGCTTTAAAACATGGCATTTTTTTCTCTTCCTGGCATTCTGTTTGTCTATATATGAATACACAAGTTATTAATTATGCATACATTACATATATGATTCACATATGCATTTATGACATACATGTACACCACATGTCATATATCAGTGGATATGATTACATATGCATATCTACTTGCACATATGTGATTACATATGCATTCCATACACATGTACATATATTTTGGAGTCACAGTGGTTCTCTGGGGCCCAGAGCAGAGTCTGGAGACTGCAAGGAGTCTTCCTAGGTCACGTGGTGATGACCTGGTTGCCAGGACCTCTCTAGCTCTCTGAGCTAACTCTGAACAAATTTCCTAAACCCTGGTGCTCCTGTCATGCTGTCACCTGACTTAAACTCTATGAGGACCTGCTAGATATCTTTTTCTCCATCTTTTGGTATATTATTCTCACCACAAATGTAACATCTCTGAAAATTCAAACTCTCACCTTCTGGTTGGCTGACAAGGAAGTGTTAACTGAATATTGATTTAAAAATAATTTCCCTAAACACACAAATCCCAATTCAGTGAAGAAACTGTCAGACATAAGAGAAAGAAGAAGAAAAAGTAATGTGCTCACGATCTGGTCCAAGGCACTCTTCTGTTATCCTGTAGTCCGATGGTTTCAACCGCTGACAGGATGATCTTTGAAAATGTCTCATTATCTGTTTTGCCTACCATTAATAATATCTGCATTAATAATATCTAAGATAACTAGGCCTTGGTTGTTATAAATAATAACTCAGGTAATGTCTACCTGAGTTAGAAATTCTATTCTTACACAGAATATGTGTGCTTTCTTCTGTTTCATCTGTAGTGCTTAACAAAATAACTAATGTTTAATTAATGTGAATGAATGTCTAAACTTTTAAAGATGAAACTGAATTTACTAACAATGTTTCAGTGAGAGAAAACAGCTGGGGATGTGACTCTCTGATGGAGTTCTTGCCTTGCAGGCATAAGGCCCTAGGTTTAATCCGCAGTACCACAGGAAATAAAAGATTTTACTCAGAGAAAATTATAAGACAAGATTATGTAACCATTCCAATCTTGGAAGCTGGGGCTATAGCTCAACACCTTACCTGCTTGGGAAGCCTGAAGCCTTGAGTTCGATTCTTGGTATCAAACTGAAAAAGAAAAAATAATAAAAATAAAAAAATTGGAGAAGAAAAAGAATTGTCTGCTCAACAATATATAGTTTTAAAATAGTTCATCACCCAATAAAATTCCTTGTACATAGCCAGTCATTGCTCATATAACTTTTCTGATAACTTTAGGCAGCATTTAATCTATGTCCTAGTACACTTTGCTGGGCAGCTTACATAAATACAACCTTCCATGTGGTGTGTACCTCTATCTGACATCTTTCACTTAGAATAATATGCTCCAAGTTCATTCAGATTCTAGCACTTATCACTGTGTCTTCACAACCTTCCCATGTATTGCTGTGCTGTACATGGTTCATCCTTTCCACGGTTGGGTATCTGAGATGTTCCTAGGTCTTAGTTCTTATAAACAATAAACTTTGCTGTGAGCATATATGTTGAACTACTTGTATAAACATTTATTTTATTTCTCTTGGCCATGTACTCAGGGTCTAACATTTATTTGTTTAATAAACTGCAAACTGATTCCCAAAGAATTTGCCCCTCTTCATATTCTCACCAACAAGATACTGTAACTTGGTTCCATACCTGTACTTTCTCCTCCAGCTTGTTTTTGTACACTTATTTTTTACTGGAGTCATGAAATTGAACGTGTCTATGTTTTATGGTTTTTTATTTGAATTTTTCTGGTGCATAATAACACTGAACACCTCAGGTGTTTATTGATCAACGGAGTAACTTTTTTTTTTTTTTTTTTTTTTTTTTGAGACAATGTCTTGCTATGCAATTCAGGCTGGCCTTGAGCTCACTTTGGTAGCCCAGGCTGGTCTCAAACTCACACCAATCCTCCTGCCTCAGCCTCCCAAGTGCTGGGATTACAGGCGTGAGCTACCATGCCCGGCTAACGGGGTAACTTTAATGTAGACTTTTTCAGGTATTTTGCCAATGTTTTAAAAATTTCAATTGATTGATATCTTTATTTTGAGGTATAAAAAGTTTTCTCTGTATCCTAGATGTTGTACTCTTATCAAATCTATTACTTGCAAAAATTTTATCCTATTTCCTGTTTTTGGTTCTTTGAGGCTCATCTTTGGCAGGCACATAGGTTTGTATATGTGCACAGCCTTTCAGATTCTCAAAAGCATGGAGGGTTTATGAAATCTCTAACAGTAGAGTCTTGTGCAGCTAGTAGCTTACTCGGCCTCTTACCATCTTTGACAATTCTAAAGCTACGTAAACAATTGTAGGGTTTTTTTTTTTTTTTCACTGAAAAACATGAAAAGACTGCTACTCACAGTGAATGGGTTCTTTACCTGATCTAGCAAAGAACAACTCTGCAAATGAATTGACCTTGGAAATCACTAGGTAAGTCAATCAGTGACAATTTTCTGAGAATGGAGATTCAGAGGATCTCAAACCAGTGTTTTCGACATACTGCTGTTCAGTTGTGTGTGCACTGCCTCTCGGCTTTTTGTTTTATTGTGATTCTGGAGTGACTGGTTTTCAGAGGGGCTGCAGTACTCACATAGTTTGCAAAGCAGGGAAAATGAGCTGATAAATTATGACAAACGTCATTGGACTTACCTAGAGTAAACTGTTTTCCTGTAACAAATGCTCCCTGCTGCTTGCCAATATTTGATTTGGTTACAGAATTCTAGCTAAATTTTACCCCAAAAGATAGAGAAAATGTAATGCAAACTCTACTCAAACTCTTCAAAGAAATGGAAAGGGAAGCAATTCCCTCAAACTTCTTTCTGGAAGCACATATTATTCTGATGTCAAAACCAGAGAAAAACTCAAGGAAAAAAGAGAACTATAGGCCAATCTCCTTTACGAACATCAAAGAAAATCTCTTCAATAACATACTAGCAAACAGAATTCAGCAAATCACTGAGAAAATTATAAATAATGACCAAGTGGGATCCCCACAAATGCAAGGATAATATAGGATATGTAAACCATAAGTGTAATATACCACATCAGCAGAAACAAAAATAAAACTCACACAATCATCTCAGGATATACAGAAAAAGCTTTTTACAAACTCCAGGACTCATTTATTCATGATAAAAAGCCCACACAATATCAGAATAGATGGTGTTTACCTTAATGTGATAAAGTCTTCTATGACATCACAATAGCCAACATCATACGAAATGGACAAAAACTGAGTCTTCACTTTAAAATCAGGAACAAAGCAAGAATATCCACTGCCACCACTGCTATTCAAAATAGTTCTGGTGCCAGACTGATTAGACAAGAGAAAGAAATAAAAGCGATAATAACTGGAAAGGAAGAAGTGAAATTAATTATTTATAGATAACAACACATTCTACATAGAAGACCCCCAAAATTCCATCAAGAGACAAGTAAATTTAATAACCAAATTCGGTCGTGTAGCAGGATACAAAGTCAACACTCAAAAATTAATGGAAACAAACACAAGTGCCAGCCCGATAGCTCAGCAAACAAAAGCACCTATTCAGGCAGAGTGCAGCAGCCTGGGTTTGATCCCTGGAGTGCCATGCCGATCCCACCTGCTGGGCACACTGAGACAGCTGTTGAGACTGGGCATGGTGGTGCATGCCTATAATACCAACACTTGGGAGGCTGAAAGCAGAAGAATCACTATGAGTCCAATCTAGTAGTGAGGCCTAGTAGACCCTGTCCTAGATACAGAAAAAAAAAAAAAAAAAAAAAAAAAAAAAAAAAAAAAAAAAAAAAAAAAAAAAAAAAAAAAAAAAAAAAAAAAAAAAAAAAAAAAAAAAAAAAAAAAAAAAAAAAAAGAAGAAGAAGAAAACAAAACAAAACAAAAACAAAAACAAAAGGCATCAAGAAAGAAATTAGGGAAACTACATATTTCACAATAGCATCCAAAAATTGAAATACTTAGAAATCAATCTCATCCACGCAGGAAATTATTTATACAGTGAAAATTGTAGTGCTCTTAAAAAAAAAATAAGGTTGAAGAGGATTTCAGAAAATGGATATAGTTTCCTTGTTCCTGGATAGGAAAATTAACATTGTATGTAATCAAAATTGTTAGAAAAATAAGATTCCAAATAAATACCATTAGTATGCCTCACAGATGTAGAGAAAATATTCCTAAATATCTTGTATAATGAGAAGAGACCCAGAATACCAAAACCAATCCTGGGCAACACAGGAAACTCAGGAGACATCACAATCCCGGACTTGAAATTATACTACAAATCTACTGTGATAAAACCAGCATGGTATGTGTGTTGGGGGGCAGGGAACAGACCTTAGGATTACTGTAACAGATTGAAAGATACAGACACAGCTGTAGACACACTCAGCCACCTTGTCATTGACAATAAGCCAAACATGTTCACTAGAAAAAAGAAATCCACTTCAATAAATAGTGCTGGAGGAGATGGGCAGATTGTGAAGCAGTTTAAGAACCAGTCTGTTTTCTTTTTAAATAAATATTTAAATAAATAAATAAGTATTACCATAGCCATAAAAAAGAACCTGCCTGGCAAGCATAAGGACTCAAGTTTGTAGCCCGGTACCTCATGCCTTACTGTCCTCAGAACCTGAGTGTGCCTTGCTAGCCCTGAAACTGGGTGTGGTGGCACATGCCTGCCATAGCAGTACTGGGGAGGTGGAAACAGAAGGATCGCTAGGAGTCTGAGCTGCGTAGTGATTCCCTGTGCCAAATAAATATGTAAATATATAAATATTTAAGATAAAACAAATAATGCTGGAAAAACTGTTTTCTACATTCTGAAGGCTAAAATTAGACCCATGTCTATCATCATATGCAAAATTACAGTCAAATGAACTAAAGATTTACATACTAAAACTGAAACACTTAATCATCTGAAGGAGAAAGTAGGTAAAAACCTTAAAGACATAGGGCTACAGCTATAGTTTATATAATTTATTATACCTTAAAAATGTTCCAAATGGGTATGACAAAAACCTACTATAATTCACTTTCCTGGTGTATTTCTTGAGTAGACCAACGATATTTAGAAATATAGAATAATCTCAATTTTTAAAATAAAAGTAACATATATGTCTGTAAAAATTGCATATTTTTACAGAAAGTATTTGAACATTAAGTGCATCAAATTTATACTAGCTTTTTCCAGCTACCCTTCACCTGCTGTTCTGTGGCACTGAGGCCTGTGGTCAGAATTCATCTCCTTGTAGCTTAAATCTATTTCATGGACATGTCACTAGCGTGCAGTTTTCTTTGAAATTTCATCATATTACCATATTCCTATATAATGTGATACTAATATATTTTAAAGTTTAATTTAAATAAGCATTAATTTTCAACTGAAGATACTTTTAAAGTTATACACTTAAAATATCTCCTCTTAGTCTAATACAATTTTATTGGGTGTGCTTAAAAATAGAAAATAGATAAGCCAAAATGAGAAGTCAAATATGGCTATCTTCTCATAAACTGTAAATGATTAAAGTGTGGATATTTTAGCTGAAAGGAGGAAAACTATCAATATCTTTTAATATATATTTAATCCATCCAAGCGGCCTTCTAATAAGCATTTGTTGGGTGTTCAATGCAATACCACATAAAAAGGGAGTCAGTTTTAACAAAAACACAACCCATCATTAAAATAAAAGCTGACTTAGGAAGTGTATTCTATTAAAAGTTTTTCAAAAATATTTCGAGAATTTACCAAAATGTTAAGATCCGCCTTTTATTAAGTACAAACAAATTCAAGTAAGAGATGCCATCTTGAATTTCTGTTCAGACTTCAAATATTTCTCCAAAGAGTTAAAAACTTTTATTTCATCTTTTAATATTTTCCTTCTTGTCCAATTGCAATAACTCTCTAAAGTCTGAGCTGAAGACACGGTCAAAAGTTTCACATCCTGTGGGAGACACTGTTATAAATCAATTTGGAAAAATAACATTTTCTGAAAAAGCGATTTTGTTCCTGTAAACAAAGTGATGAAAAACTGTGTCTGCAGAAACAACCCATGAAGATGAAGCTGCGGAGTGTTGTCTACACCAACCCTAAGACCCAGCAAGTGGTAAGCCAATTCTGTATCACCCATGATCAGAGTAAACATTTAATATCGTCCACTTGAATATTATCTGATAAGTTCCAGTGCCAAATATCACCTACACTTTATGATATGGAGGTGATGCTATGATGTTGATCTTAGCAGTTCCTTATCAGTGGCAGATACATTATCAAGCAAAATGTGTATCATAGAGTTGCTGACATGTGCTATTCTTTTTTTTTTTTTTTTTTTTTTTTTTTTTTTTTTTTTTTTTTTTTTTTTTTTTTTTTTTTTTTTTTTTTTTTTTTTTTTTTGGTGGAACTGGGGATTGAACTCATGCCCTTGAGGACATGTGCTATTCTTAAGTGAAGCCAACATGCTACAGTCTTCATGAGCGCATTTGTATCTGTATACCTGGGTGATTTCTCATTGGGTAGAGCTACTTTTGTCCTCCACCCAGGAAAAGATTGGAGATAGGAGATTTCCCACACGATATCCGCAGTAAGGTTTTCCTAAGAAAGCATATCAGAGTTAAGTGACTTTGATGGACCATTTATACTTTCATGCTTCAGCTCATAATACCTATTCCTAAGTGAATTTTGGTTCAACATATGACAGTACCCATCCTTCACCCATACACTTAGTTTTTTGGGTTTTTGTTGTTGTTGTTGTTGTTGTTGTTAATATTCATTTATACAACTCCCCAGCTTGCTTGTATGCTCTCCCTTCAACCACATCCTAGTTATGTGTCTAGGTCTTAATTGTACAGGAAAATTCATTTCTTTCCACTTTTCCTGTAGAAAAAAAAAATCTGCTACACAAGCACTCCCCAGATGTAGACATGGCTGTTGTTATTTTTTATTTCCATAATTGGTTTAACGACCAAACTGGTTCACCTGGAGAGGTGAAAACCAGCAGCTTCAGCACTTAATTAAATGTGTTATTTTCTAAACAAGTGTACTTAGTACCTAAAACCTGGACTTCTTATAAATGTAGACATGTCTTTTTATATACCTATACATTTGAGTACATAGGAATATAGGAGTTTTTCATTTTTAGAAAAAATGCAACTTCAAAGGATGTTAAATTTAAGCAAATAAAATCAAATGCAACCAAATGCAACAATTACTTCATAAGTACAAGTTAGCATTATAGATAAAGATGAGCAAACTTTTGGATGTGTGCACACACACAAATGTCTGTGTGTGTGTGTGTGTGTGTGTGTGTGTGTGTGTGTGTGTAAGACCAGGGAGTAAGTTGTTGGGACTCATCAGTCTCTTGGTGTACCCGGAGAGAAATGGTGGCAGGAATGAAGAAAAGACGGAGAAGAGACAAGAGCTGGGTCAGGTGGAGTTGTTTTCCTGAATGGCAAAGGACCCAGAGAACAATATGGGTATTTATTTATACTTTTGCGATGTTTGCATCCTGAGACACAAGGTTGCCTAGTGACTGATAGACAAAATCGTCTGGGCAGGATGCTCTTTTCAAGACTGAAGTAGCCTGGCAGCTCTAGGCAGTGTGGCCTTGTCCTGCCCTTCCACATAAGATCAACTGACAGCTTCAGTTACTCCCAGCAGTAAACGCCTTAGTCTTTGCAAGCTAAGACGCAAACAGACGACATTCTATAGATACAGATATAATGAAACAGAAAATAAATTGTCATGTACTATTTTTTCTGGAAACTACCATCCTGTTTTCTGTCTCTGTGAATTGAACTACTCCAGAAAGCTCACATAAATGAAATATATTGTCACCAATTTCTCTCACTTAGCACCAGATCTCCGAAGTGCATTTGTGCTGTAGCAGGTATCAGAATTTCCTTTCTTTGTAAAGCTGAAGAATATTCCACTGCATGTAGATAGTTACAGATTAGAGAGAGAGACAGGAGCTGATTTGGTACAGTAAAGCCATCAGACTCTGCCTCCTCCTTCCCTGCCTCCACCACAAGCGCCTGGCCATCCCCTCCAGCTTCCTCCTCTGAGTAACAATGCTCCCCATTTTGTCTCCAATCAAAATGCTTCTATTCTGATTGTGCCGAATCACCTAG
This sequence comes from Myocastor coypus, assembly GCA_004027025.1. Taxonomy (NCBI): domain Eukaryota; kingdom Metazoa; phylum Chordata; class Mammalia; order Rodentia; family Myocastoridae; genus Myocastor; species Myocastor coypus. Next base: position 54,526 of record PVJA010003603.1, read on the forward strand.
TCCCATTCTTCTCTCTTTCTTATCCTTGCCCACATTTCTCTGTCTACATGTATTCCAAGTGCCTTACTCTGCATCAAGCAAAGGACTCAGCAGTCTTACTCACATCGACTAGAATGCCAGCCCTTGCTCTGTCTGTTCCCTAGTCCCTGCAGTGAGTTACCCGTAAAGCTAGGATTGGAGCACAGGAGAGATTATTTGAAGCTTAGGGTCTTAGTAACTCAGCTCATTTTAATGGATGTCATGATTTTCCATTCACTGTTTTTTAACACAATTATGTTTTGTCTAGCTGCTCCCAAACACAATTATTAATTCTCAAGTATGTGCCTTCAAGAACAGAGACGCATAGGATGCCTTGTGCAACAATCCTCTATGATCTTGCTAAGACTGAATACATTTATAAGGGAATGATGCAGAGCACAACGAAGACTTGGGAGTAAATGAAAATGGAAACCCTTTGGCCTTGCCTATAGTGACACTAGTAGCAGTTTGGTAATGATGAAACAGGTTTTGTGGTTTTTGTTCTTTTTTGTCCAGAACACTACACTAAATGCCAGCCAAGGTTCTCAATTTAAAGCCAAATGGTTTGACAAGAGCAGCCTCTACAACCCGAGTATGTGACACGACAGAGAAAACTCCATGTGTGTTTTCTGGAGGGTGTCCGCGATGGTCCCAGTGTTGGTCTGCAGATCGGTTACCTAGTTGTTGCATCCGTGTCTCCTTCTGTCATCAGTGGTACAAGCGGGTCCTGACTTTGTCTGTGAGACTGATCACATCTTCTCACTTGCTAAAAAGGCCAAGGCCACCCCTTGGCTGATCTGCCTGCCTTTGCGGCTGGGGCCTTCTGGGTGAGACCATACCTGCTGAGGTTAGTGAGACGGCACCTGGAGGAGTCAGAGGAGGAAACCAAAAGTGGTCATTTCAACAGATCACCAAAAAGAGAACTAACTACTCAGCCTACCCCACTCAAAAGATATGGAAATAAATGCATATTTTTTAAAAGCTAGATAGTGAACAGTTTTTACCTCGATGAGCTAGGAAACAAAAATGAGAAGATAATGATTATAATATGGAACAAAAGAGAACAAAATTATTTATGAAATTGAAAATATAATAAGAATGAAATACCTATTTTATAATGCAAATGTGTTATATAATGCAAGAAATATCAGAAAAATGGCATTTGTTAGAAGAGAATAAATATTTTATTTAATTTGGCTTCAAAGTTATTTTCTTCAATGTAAAATTGGATTGAAAATATTTATTTCATAATGCTCATGTGCAGTGTGATCTTACACATCAACTCTAGCAGCATGCTTCAAAATATTGATATCAGCCTATGACAATATGATTTTTAACTGAGGACATTTATTGTTTGAGATATATAAGATTCTATTAAATTATTTGCTATATTTGCCTTTTAGCTTGCCATAATATGGAAGAATAGACACTTCTAATGCAATATTAGAAGAAAACTACAAAGCTATCTGATTTAATAGATTTTGAAGTATGAATATTGCATTCACATTTTCACTGAGTTGTGAAACACAGTTGTAACTGCAGTTTGGAAATTAGAAACTTGTACACTGTGGACATCAAATATGAGAATGACAATCTCATAAGCTGTCACCAACATGAATCGTTTATAAGGAAGTTTTACATTATTTGGACTTTACATCACATTATTTATTTTCAGATCCTCTGAATTATATTTTACAAATTACCTCTCTTAGAGGTGTTGCAATATTAGGTGAAAATTACAAAGCTGTACTTCCAAGTTAGTAACAAAATCTAGCCCATTAGCCTAGTGAGTGCACTGTAATAGCAGTACAGCTTCTCATTTAGCAAAAATCCAAACCTTGCTGTCAGCTCAAAATATCCCAGTAAAATATTAAATTGGTAAGCTGAGCACCCACTGTGTAGTTTAAAGAATTCAGAATATTTATTTTTCTTTCTGATAAAATTATATGAAACAATGCTTTCCACCAAGTAAAGCAAAATTCACCTTTGTCAATAGTGGATCGATCACATAGTATAATTTCAAATGTTTCTACATAGTACATACCCATGTAGATTACAGGAAAATGTAAGTTTTAAACAACTTACACTTGCACAAGCTTTGTAAAATATCCAAGCAAGTTTTTAACAACTTCATCCAACCTTTTATGACAATCTGTCATTGTGATTCCTAGGAGATTTTACTTTACCTTTCAGTGAATTATTCACTCTTAAATTCTTTTAAAATCTTAGTTATGATTGCTCTGTGAAGCTATGGAGTGAGACAAACTCTCCAGTCAGCTTGCACATGGTGTTGCCTTCGTAATAAGACAAAATGCGTGGTTTCATCAAAATTTAAGAAAAACAAATAGCCTGGTTCTATTTTAATTGACTGTTGATATTGCTTTAAGTGTTTGCCTTCAATAAATTTTTTACAGACCAAATCTTTTAAATAAACTCATCTTTCTCTAGAGCCATTTCTTTGGCTGTATTATGGCTTGTGTATAGTTGTCCCCCCAAAGCCTCATGCCGGCTCTGGGGTACAGTTCTAGAGTTTGTGATGAATTCATGATCTGGTGCTGGGATTGTGGATGCGAGCACTTCTAGGATTATGGGTGTGAATGCTGCACTCAGCCCGAGGATGGACAGCATGATGGACAGCAACGTAACAGGGACAGACTTGCTCTCTTTGGCCCCTGCTGCTGCTGCTCCGCCCTTTGCTCTTGCTGTTTCTCTTGCTTTCTGCTGCCACGAACTGCTGCCCTCTTCCATGTGCCACTTTGCTTTGGAGCCACCTAAGAATAGAGTGAAATCTCCATGAATAGTGAGCTAAATAAACCTTTCCTTCCTTAATTTTGAACGTTGGATATGTTTTTGTTTTTTGTTTTTGTTTTTGTTTTTGTTTTTGTTTTGTATTTTTGAGACAGGGTCTCCTTATGCAGTTCAGGCTGACCTTGAGCTCATCTTTGTGGCCCAGGTTGGTCTCGAACTTGCACGGATCCGCCTGTCTCAGCCTCCCGAGTGCTGGGATTACAGGCGTGCGCCACCACGACCGACTCAAATGTTGGGTCTTTTGCCCCAGCAACAAGAGAAAAGTAACTGAGACAAGTTGTTACTATCAAACAGGAATTTAGTTCCTTTTGACAAGTTTGCCTTTCTTTTGCAAATACATCAGTCACAGTGGTTATAGTCTCAGCTTTGTTTTTGTAAAGAAATTATGACATAAAAATCTTATAAGTTTCATTTCATAATTTCTCTAATTATATTTTCCTTTATGTAGAAATATCCTGAGCAGTTCTCAGTTTGGTATTGCTAATGCACAGGAAATTAGAGTGTTTGTAATGTCATCACATAACAAACGCAATGCTCTGACACCTAATTCAATAAGAAAATAATGCACACAGTGCTGTGCTTAAAGCGTAGCATGGGAAGTTGTGTGTTTCTTTTCTTGGTCTTAACAATTAAGTACTTGTCACTAACAAAATATGCATAAAGAATCTTCATTAGCTATTCAGAACACACTCAAAATAATATCACATTTTAAGTGCACTAAGACAAAGTAATGTGATCACCACATGCAATTTATGCCACCATTCAGCTCTTCCATTACAGCAGAACTGATGTGTCCAACACTTAATTAGCATGGTTACCTTGTAGTAGAATTTCAAACCTATAGTGACACTTGTATTTAACCTAATCTTCATAGGTCAGCAATTATTCTTTTACTGAATAGCCTTTAGGTGTAATTCTTCACCATGTAACACAGCTAGATAGAAAGATAGTCAATATAGGACACTGATTTTGAAATGCCTTGAGTTCATAAGCAGCACAAATGTTAAATATTAAATAATTCTATTTTATTCTGTACTGAAAATTGGAGCCCAGGAAGGTACTAGATCCCCATTGATTAGTGCCAATTGTCCCAGAAGCACGTGTTATCCCTGGCTTGTCATTTCGTCTATATACAATCGCCTCAATCCAGTTGAGTGAGGAAACCTGGTGACCCTCAAGGGATGACCTAGGAGACTGCTAAGTGTGAGTCATCCTCAGGTGTCCACACCCAAACTGTTGACATAAACACACAGTGCAGATAAATCAATGTCTTTAGTATGTTCATGTAGCTTCAGTGCAAGTCTTGTAACTTCAACTTCTTAGTAGATTGTCCCTTTCTGAACAGAAAACTGAATGAATTCCCAGACACTGCCTCCAGGTAATAGAAGAATTTATGATGCAACTAGAATGAAAGCATTCACTCTGTGAGAGATTATAGTGTTCAGCAAGGTTGCAGGAAGTATGCAAATGGGAAGATTTGATTTGCTCATTCTTTAAAAGGACATTCCATATATAAGGTAATATAATATTCCTAAATTAAACTAATCCACCAGTGACAGCAGTTTGAATACAATCATTTATTCTCCATTACCTGAGTCCTATCATAGCCTATAATCAGTTTACAACTAATTGGCTAGTCTGTCTTACTTTCAGATATAGTGATAGAGACGATGAGGGCAAAAAAATTGCCAACAAAACAAATTGAAAGTGCAGAATTCAGTCTATCTAGTATGCAGGGAACACGGAAGGTCATTAAACATAAATGTGTATTGCAGTAGGTCATGTCCAACCTAAACTGGTTCATTTTCCTTTCAATTGCGTTTGACTATGCGAGTGAGGTTATTACCATGATGATAACGGTTTTAATTTGCCAATGTGGACAGCTAGCTTTTGTTGGGAAAAGATGAGTGTTCCTGCAAATGTAAAACTCAGATGATAATTTTCTCTAAGCTTTTACTTGGAAGGAAATTGCTCAGACACATAACATTCAAGACGATCGAAGCACTGAATGGCAGAACATGGGTATTCTCAGGTGTGGAGGGGAGAGGTATGGGAGGGAACACAGAACTTAAAAACCAGAGCTGCTATTGAATTCTTGCACTGTGGTATACAAGCATCTACCCATGTAGGTAATTCTGTTACCCTTCGGTTTAGTGCTGCTAAAACTTTGCTTAAGCTGATTCTGATGCTGAGGAAGCCCTCACGTCCTTCCCCAGAAATTCGGCTGCCAAACACTCTCTCTTCCTTGATATTTCAGTACAAATATCGCTGCAATACATGTCTTCCCTTATTTTTTCAGGTAGAGTAGGTCAATAAAGCTCTCCATGTATAAAATTTCCAGTCATCAGGTACTTTTCTCTGCCTTCATCATAATAAATATGTAACGCCACTTTGTCTTTGCCTCCAGCTTCCTTTCTTTATTTCTTTCTATATTTAGTATAAAGTCTACAGGGTCTCATTACACAGATTGTTCTGGTAGTAATCCTCCTGTTTCCAGCCTCCCAAGCACTGGGATTACAGGCTTGCGCCACCACGCCCAGTCTCAGAGTGCCCCAGAGGGGCAGGGCTGGCATGGTACACAGGGGATCGAATCCCAAGCACTTTAGTCTGCTGAGCTATCTGGCCGGCCCTTGCCTTCAGTTCTGATGAGGAAGTTGCTGAGATTCTTTCCTGCTTGCTTCTCTATGTTATGTGTGTTTCATTCTATTTCAGGGCTTCAGACATTTTTCTTCATTATTGCAGCTTAAGTCAACTAAGATATCCTTGTGAGACTTTTCTATTTTATTTGTTTTCATACATATTTAGTTTATCTAAACTTTCTGGACTTAGAGTTGCTGCTCTGGATAAAATTTTTGACAAAATCGTTAGCCAGCATTCTATCACTCTATTTTACCTCTGTAGTCTTCTTTGGATTTCAGTTTCATGAATGTAAACAGTATTGACAGCATGCTACAGAGTAAGGTTTCTTTATTTATTTATTATTATTATATTTATTTTATTGTTCAGTACAACTTTTTCAATTAATATTATTTTATTTTAGTTCACCACATTTCACTGTCTCTCTTTTTTTTTTTTTTTTTGTGACAAGGTCTCACTATGCAGTTGAGGCTGGCCTTGAGCTCACTTCTGTAGCCCAGGCTGGTCTCGAACTCGCACTGATCCCCTGCCTGCCTCAGCCTCCCAAGTGCTGGGATTACAGGCGTGTGCCACCACGCCCAGCTTCACTGTCTCTCCTAACATTGTTAACTTACTTACTGTTCATTTATAGAGTAGGTTTGACTTATTATTTTTAAAGTCACTCTCAAAGCCTTGGTAACATCAGCATCTGTATTTTGTAGATGTTTCTAACTTTAGGTTAAAGCTTGTCATCACTTAGGGTGATATTTTCTATTTTCTTGCAATGTCTTTTTTTCTTTTGTTTTTTGTTTTGTAGTTTAGGGAAGGGTCTTCAGAATGTTCAGGGTCTCACTACACAGATCAGATTCATAGTGATCCACCTGTTTACCGCCTCCCAAGAGCTGGGACTGCAGTTTCATGCCACCACGCCCAGTCTTAACTGCCCTCTCAGCACTCCTCAGAAGTAGAGTCGGCAATGCAAGGCCAGGAATCAAATGCCGGGCCTCTGCACCTGCTTCTAGGTGCTTTCACCCACTGAGCTGTTTGGCCGGCCCTTCGGTCTCTTCTTGTGTCTTCTTAAATTATTGAAGACAATAGGAGTGATGTGACCACGGTTTCTGTGATCATTCTTGGAAGATGAATGGCTTTGGTTTTCTATCAGATTTTAATTCCACACCCATCAAACTGATCATGTCATACAGTAGTCAGTAACTAAGCTCTGATCTCTTCCCCAAACTAGCTGCTTCCTACATGGCCAGAACAGAGCTCATGGCTCTTTGAGGCAGGGACACCACAAGTAGAGTGGCCACTTAGCATAATGTACTTGGATACAATTTTGAGATGTCAATTGCAGAGATTTTGAACATAAATGGGGTGGGAAATACTCATTAATCAAACCCACACTTTCTATTTCTCAAAGGACATAAAATCAATATAGGTCAAACTTTCTATTTCTCCAAAGCCTGTTTCACTAAGCACCTTGAAAGGGACTTTGCAAGCTGTTTTCATATGGATTGACTGCTTGACATGCAAGAACATCAGCCTCTTTAAGTGCTGGACAGAAAGAGCTTTAAATTGAGAAACAAAACATGCCTGATTGAAAAGGAAAAAAAAATTGGATACCAACTCTACTTTATGGGAATTTATCCTCTGATAAGAGAGTTGATAGGAACTGGAGGACTCTGACTTTCATGCTACAGATACAAGTCACAGAAGAATGATTTTACAACTCTCCACGCTAACACAAATATACAACCAAATAGAAGGACCATCTTTTAGCAACAGAAAATATTTCAAAATCAGGTCAAATATTTGGAATATACATGACAGAAAACAATTACTTTGCCAAATACACAAAGACCCCCCTCCCACTTGTTAGAAAAATATTAAATAATATAATACCCAAAACATACATAAAAGCAAATATGTTAAATACATTTTACTATAATTTAAGCATAAAATTTATTACTAATGTAAATAATACATAGGTTCATGAAGACCTCACTTTGCAAAAAAATTGGTTCTCAAAAGCATTTGATGAAATTTTGCTTCCATTCACAAATTTCACATCTAATGACAAACACAACCAAAGTCACCTTCTCCACACAAACAAGTGTGTCTATTTTCCACAAAATCATGAAACAGATTACATTTATAGCTGAGGTATTAGATTAGCAGGAATATAGTTATTTATTTTTTAGGATTTTTGTCTTGACCACACTCATACAAATGTACACAAATTGTTATACCTTGTTCTTTCAGTGCAACTGAAAGTAATCACTAAACACTTAATAATATTTTTTCTGTACAAGGAGATTATGAAGCCACAGAGGAAAGTGATCGATGATGTATTATGTGCCTAAGGACAGTCACCTAGAGAGAAAACATTCTCTCAGGCTTTTACAGAGAGAAAATTGGTCAAGCAATGACTGTGACTCATTGACTGTCAAAAGATCTATAGACAGCTCTGCACGGTTTCAGGGTAAATCCTCAAGGGAATTAAATGACCTTGCCCGATACAAAAGTTACATTTTTTTGTTAGATAGGTTTGCTTTACCTTGGTCTTAACTATCCAGCAGAAAAGTCTAACCATGAGGTATAAAAAGTAAAGCCATATTAATATGCTGATCTGTGAAAGACTCAAGTAAACAGCTTCGAACATTGCCAGTTCTGCTGATAACCCACTACTATTAGGGACTATTGGACTATATATACAGCTACTTTCTCAATTCAGTGAGAAGAAGGATATGTACTAATAGTGTTTATACAAGATATCAAGCCTGCATCTTTTACTCTGAACAAATGCTACTTAGATAACAATATGCTATGTATTAATTATTGGAACTGTCCTACTCAACTGTTGTGAAACTGTTTCATTGCTATTTCTTTTCATTAAAATTAATTAAAAATATTTTAAATTATGCCCTCACTTTTAGAAAAGTTACCTGGATAGTGTCTTTATTATTAAAGACCCTTATTTATGATCATCCTTTATTGTTCTGCATATCTTACAGAACCAGGGATACTTACACTTTTGTATGATAAAGTTATGACTTGTATTTTATATCCTGAATGTTTTCATATACTGTTCTGTCCTCCACTGTTGAAACTAAGTATCAACTGTTTGCATAATCAAATAAATGTGATAAATATACATTTAAAAGATAATAAGCCTATTTTATTTATGGAACTTTTCCTATATCATATTTTTCTCTTTTTCTCTTAAATGCAAAGGTCAATCTCAACACCTCAAACTTAAAAAAACAGGAAGGTTTATGATGATGCTTCAGAGGTCGTAGGGCATGTATCTATATGCTCCTTGGAGGAAGGACAGCATAGACTTCTTCAGGATGGACTTGGGCAGTAGTTTGAGGCAGGCTAGTGAAACACCTTTGAAACTCAGGACATTTTCCCCCATTTCTCTCCACTTAACAAACTGTTGCTCTTGTTTGTGGAATGAAATTGCATTAATTTATCACGTTGTTTGCTTTATCTCTCATTCAGTATAATGAAACTCGAAATCTATTGAGTTTTAAAAGTACATATACTATGGTAAGCGATCATTACTGAGATAGCATTTATGGTGTTTACAGATGTGTGCCCGGTGACCTCTGTCTTATCTATGGGTACTAGCATGAAGATAATACTAAAGAATTACTATTTACATCAAACACTGACACTTTAAGATTCCATAAGTAGTAATGAATATAATTAGTGCTCATAATTACTGTTATGGCGACTATAGCAACAGTGGTAAGGCAGGAGTTAAAGGTATCTCCAAATATCCTTTACGCTGCTTTCAGGTTTTTAGAACTGTGTGACGCCTTAATGCTGTCATCTTCCACATATTTAATATGGAGTACCAAAATAAATGTACTACAGCTGCTGTGATCGGAATATGTAGTCCCTGCAGATACCAAAATCCTCATCTCTGATGTCTGGCTCCTCAGAGATTTGGGAGGTGATTAATTCATGGGGCAGAGCCATTGTCCCATCAGGGCTGGTATAAAAGGGTGAGGGCCTATCTCTTCCCTCTTTTGTCATGTGGCATTAGGACTGAGAAGGCGACACCAGTGAGCCAAGAAGAGACACCAGCTTTGCTCGCAAATTCAGAACTGTGAGACATAAATCCTGTTGGTCCAAATCCATTGAGGCTTCACAATAAAATTAGAGCATCTTGAAAGGCCTGAAAATGGCTAAGTTAGCTGGTTTTAATTGGCCATAGCGACAATATTTTTGGAGTCAGGAACACAGAGCCTCCTTCTAAATCTCTCACTCTAATGTCTCTGTTCAATTCTTGCTTTGATATTTCCAAACATGTAATCCTGTCTTTTCATTTTTTTTTTTTTGTCAAATACAGCCCATAGCACACTATACCTCTTATTTTAATTCACTGTTAGTATCTTTTAAACATTAGGCTAACAAAAATAGTAATTTAAATCATTTAGAAATTTTCCCCGAGTTTACCACTCCATCAGTAAAATAATAACAATTACTATCCTAACTATAATTTGAAATAGCTTTATATAGTTTTTCACATGAATATAGGTGGAAAGCAATTTTGAATTACAAACATCATTAATTGTGCTGGATTCTTCCAGCATTACTTTTGCCACCCACCTCCAGCGAAAGCACTTTCTTCCCTGTTATAAAGCAATAATACAAAATATGTTACTTTACATAAACTGTGTTTCTTAAAAGTCTGTAAAATTCTCATCTCCAGTCACTGATATACATTCAATAAAACCCTCAAATGTAGCGTGCTGTGTGACATACATCTATAATCCCAGAATTCTAGGAAGCAAAGACAGGATGATTTTGAGCTCCCTTTAGGCAACTTAACTAGACATCGTCTCAAAATACAAAAGAGCTGGGATCTAGCTTACTGTAAAGGCCTTAAATTCAATACCCAGTACACACAAAAAGGAACTTAACTGTCTAAGTATATGCAACTGATTTTGAAATGTATTTTTACAAAGATATTTTGGTAGATGGATCTGATCCATGCATTCACAAGTACAGTAAAAAATTGTCAGAAATAAACAGTGGGATACATAGGCCCATTGAAAGTGTCTTCCAACATTTTTAAAAGTTTGAACATTTTATTAGGAAACATTAAAGTAGAAAAGGCCTGGAGTCTAGAATACAAAGGAACATGAGACATTTTTTCAAGAGGAAGTACAATAATTTAAGAGCACCCTAGAGAAGAAATAAGGAGATAATAAGGGAGGAGCCTAGGTGGCTTTCATAAGAGATTAATACTTGAAGGAAGGCAGGCAGAGAGGTAAGATGGTACAGAAGGAGAAGTTGCCTCGCTTGGGGCTGCACTTGGGGTTGCCTCACATCTGGAGAGAGGCAGCCACAGAGGTTCTATGAGTCAGAAGGTCTATGCAGGATGGAGGGTGCGGAGGTCATGCAAAATAGAACTGCAGCTACCAGAGAGGAAGGACATAGCCTGTGGAGCCACACTCTTCCTTTACAACACTGCTGAGGCAGAGCATGCTCCTGGTCAGGAGCGTGGTTATCACCAAAGGCTGAGCTGGATCATGAATGCACTGGAGCTTCAGATCCACAGCTCACTGCTCAGCTTACAGCTCTGTAGGACACTGTGTCTTAAAGGGAAAATCAAAGGGTCAACTCCAGGAACGGTCACAGTGAACACAGATGCCATCCTCTCTACCTAAAGACTTTGACATTTGTCTAGATAGATAGTTAATAAGGGTTGGTTTACCTGGATCCTGCTGAGGCTTGGTTTTAGGCACTGGAAGACGAAGTCTAAGACAGGGTTCATCTCCAGGTATAGAGAAATGATTCTCCTAACATGCAGCTCTCCCAGACTTTAAGTTAGCACGGGAGCACTCAGTGGTTTTTCTGCCATCTGGCTGCTTGGGCTATCAGTGGAACACCTCACAGTTCTGCATGGCCTGCAGGATCTCTAGCGGTCTCACAGCTCCCAGAAGCGTTTCTCTAGAGTGACCACAGTATCTCTCCTCATGCACATGATGCTTAGTCTTTAGCCATGAGTGCAAAGGACCCTGGCCCACAGAAGGGCCAACGACTCTCTCTTGCTCAGCTCTGTCCGTGCTAGTCCCACTGGTATGCGAGCCTTACTTCCGAGCATCCTTTCATCTGCTCACCACTACTTCATTCTGCTTAGACTTGGCCCTTCCGTCCAGCCCCTTGGAAGTTCCTTAAGGTGCAAAGATCATATGAAGATCAGGCTCTCTCACATGGAGCCTCTTAAGAGTAGCATCTTTGGGATAGTTTGCCCCGTATCTGAGAGCAACTTCTCAGTATATTATATGCAACATATATTTCTTACAGCAAGAAGTTAATGCTGATAACATTTATTCCATCTTCTTCAGAAACAAATTGTGTGTACATGCATTTACACAATCAAGTTCATATAGTCCATTCAGAATTCTTACTTTGTTCTGTCCCTTATTTATTTTACTTATTTATTTTTTTTCACAAGAGCACAAATGCACTTTTGTTTTCCTTTAGCTGAAATTCTTGAAGGGTGCAGCATCCCACAGATTCGGTGTCCGACGGCCTTAGCAGCAGGGTTGCGTTGGAACTTGGCATGAACCGTGCCGCTGTATCTATCCATGGGCTGAGTTACTTTTCCCCAGATTACTCTGGTTTTGTTTGGTTTGCCACAGGGGGTCACTGTGTTGTTTTTTTTTTTTTTTTTGCTCTGTACCAATAAGCACATCTCTTGCCCAAGTAGAATTCAGTTTTATCCCAGGCATAAACTTCTTCAATTTTAAGAAGAGCTGTGTGCTCTCTGTAGTTCCAGAGACCACACTTACAGCCAGCAAAAACGGCCTTGCACCGCAGTCTTCCAGATATATTTGCCTTTTAGAAGTCCTGTTCCCAGCAGGCCTGCCCAGACTCCCAGATGGTGGAAAAAGCTTGTCCCTTATTTTAAATAAAGCATAATTTATCTTTTATGGTTCCATCACTTTCATCCAATAAGAACAAAGCAGCTTTTAGCAAAAGTGCTAAGTCCTTTGACCTCACCTTCTGATCTTCTTAGGTAAAGCTCTGTTCTTTCTGAATAAAGCCATGGCTCAATTCCTCCCTTAGTAGAGATGGCCGATATCTCCCATGAAAGATTTAGGCTAGGGAATCACATATTTCGATAACTGAAGGAGAGAAGTAACATTTTTTTGTGTCAATCGTAACACATATGAGAGACATACAAAATCTCTTATAGTGGCCAGTTAGATAGCTCAGTGGACTAAGCACCTGCTTTGGCAAGCACAGTGACCAGGTTTTGATTCCTGCCCCACATGCCATGCGTCCCTCATCCCTGAGGGTGTGCTGAACCAGCCACAGAGTCTGGGTACTGTGGTGCATGCCTACAATCCCAGCACTGGGGAGGCTGAAAGCAGGAGGATCACTACCAAGTCTGATCTGTGTAGTGAGCCTCTGTTCCAAATGCACAAATGAATAAACAAATTCTATTGTATTAATTTCCAATACCTTTGTAACAGATAACTGAAAGGTAGTGACTGAAAGGTAATAGGTAAAAACAACACATTATTTGTCTTACAGTTGTGAAAGGCAGAAGTCTGTAATGAGTTTTACAGGGATGAAATCAAGGTATCAGAGGGATTATTCCTTCTGGAGCCTTTCCAAAAAGCCTTTCTTACTCTTCCAGTTTCTCTACACAGCCATTAGCTCGTAGCTTCATCACCTTCATCTTTTGCCGTGTCTCAAGTTTTATACAGGTGTAGATGCTTTCTTTTTTTTTTTTTTTTTTTTTTTTTTTTTTTTTTGGCCAGCTCAGACTGCCCTGGGTGTGGGGCTGGCACAGCATGTGGTGCTTCACTGAACTGTGGTCTCTGCGATTGCCTAAGCTTTCCTAGGCAGGCGCTTTAGACTGCTGAATCATCTTGCTGGCCCCTCTGCTTTCTATTTTATTCTGAGCCACTAAAAAATAACACATTGCTCTTTCACATTACCAAGGCTCTTTTTGTTTATATTTTTGCTGCTTTGTACATATAGTTTATTTGCTTTAAAATGGAAAACTTCCTTCAACCTCGCTCCTGGGCCTATTCAGGCTTCCCCATCTCTCTCAGCACAGTGCTGAGGACCTTGACAGACCACACATGACACACCAAGGAATGGCTTTCCTCAGCAATTCTGTCAGAGATGCTATTGAAAGGATTAAAAAAAAAGCAATAGGGGCTGAGAGAGCAGCAGAGAGGGACAAACAGAGAGAAAATACAGACACGGACTTCAAGTAGTCCTACAAATATAAGACACATAACCCAAGGAAAAACTGGTTGAAATCCTCAGCTAAACAACACATAAAGGGTCCAGCGGGATGGCTCAGTGGTCTAAAGCGTCTGCTTGGGAAAGCTTGGGCGGCTTCAGGGACAGAGGTTCAATCCCTGGCACCACATGCTGTGCCAGCCTTGCCTTCAGGGTGGGCTGAGCTGGCCATAAAAATGAGTGAATAAACAAACAAAGGTTCTGAAACAAGAAAAAAAAATAAATAAAATTTTAAAATTCTAAAAAAAAACACATAGAGAAATCCCTTCAATTGGAGTTTCAAAAAGCAATCTATCAGCTGAACGTGGTGGCACCTGTAATCTCAGCACTCAGGAGGCTGAGGCAGGAGGATCGGTGAGAGTTCGAGACCAGCCTGGGCTACAAAACTGAGCTCAAGGCCAGCCTGAACTGTACAGCGAGACCCTGTCTCAAAAAGACAAAAAAAAAAAAAAAAAAGCAATCTATCTAAACTTCCAATAAATCCATAAAATTTCCTCAGACTCACTAATAATCACATAAATAAGAACAAAATCAAAGCACAAAATATTTACCTATCCCTAACCTGAGAAGCAAGAAGTAGAGTAGAAATCTTTCTTCTTCTTCCTCTTCCTCTTCTTCTTCCTCTTTCTTCTTCCTCTTCTTCCTCTTCTTCTTCCTCCTCTTCTCCCTCTTCCTCTCTTCTTCCCCCTCTTCTTCTCTTCTTCTTCTTCTCCTCCTCCTCCTCCTCCTCCTCCTCCTCCTTCTTGTTCTTGTTCTTCTTCTTCTTCTTCTTCTTCTTCTTCTTCTTCTTCTTCTTCTTCTTCTTCTTCTTCTTCTTCTTCTTCTTCTTCTTCTTCTTCTTCTTCTTCTTCTTCTTCTTTTTTATAATGCTCAGGATGGAATCCAGCCTTGTCCCAGAGATAGAGCCTGAGACAAAAGGATCATGGGAAGAAGAGAAAAGACAGGTTGGTAAGAGTGTGAAGTGACTGTAACTCTCAATTCCACAGGCAGAGTAAACTGATACATGGTATTTGGGGAAACTGTGGTCCATCAAGGTGTGGCCAGCCTCTTTAATCTACTTGCGCTAAAACCTTTTTGCTGAGTAGCAAAGTACAACCTGCCTGGCCCCTCCAGCTATGTGACCTACTCTGAGCAGTGTTTGCACGTGTTACACCAGCAGAGTGTTATTAAAAGCTTTTGAGCATTTCCCTTGCACCCTCCTGCGTCTGTATGCACAATGAGCCCTGCTGGAGTAAGGTTACTAGAGAGTGAAGGAGATACGTGTGCTTCTCGTGCTGTAGCCACGCCCAGCTTAGATCAGCCAATGGCAGTCCATTGCCATGCATGTGAGCCACCCACGTGCAGAAACTATGAAAGTGGTAGGTTGAGACTCAGCTGATCACCAACCCTTAAGTAATAAATCCTTCTCTTGGCACCCCACTGAAACTTTATAGTCATTTGTTACATAACAATATTGTGGGGGGACGTAGCTCAGCAGCACAGCACCTGCCTGACAAGCATAAGGTCTTGCATTCCATTCCAGGTACCAGAAATAAAGTAAAATTAAAGTAAATACTGTGAATCAAGACAAAAAATGTTCTATAATTGGCATCGTTTGGATTATTCTTCAGTGCTAGGGCTGAATCAATTCCCTTTTCCTTTATCCCCAGATCTTTCAATTTTTGTATTTAACTTGAGACAGAATCCTACAAAGTCACTAAGTCTCCCACTCCAGTATGTGATCCTCCTGTCTAGGTCTCCCAAAATATTATGATTACAGTCAAGTGCAACCATGGCTGGCTTTGAGCTTTGGTTCTTCAATGTCTCTGAAGGACCAATGTGTAAAAGGCTAGATTTATAGGGTGGCAATAGGGAGTTAATGGAACCTTAGAGAGGGGTAGCCTCAAGGCATTGAGATCTTCCAGTCATTTTCTGACAAGACAGCCTTGTGCTTCTTTCTGAAAACATAGGTTGATAAATGCCTATAGATTCTTCAGATTCCTTCCTGGCATGACCTTGAAGAATATCATTTGTACACCACAGGTTGCAGCAACTTACTCCTGGGTACACATTTAAAAGGAATCTGTTGATGTATTTACTGAAGAACATGAAACAGAATAGGCATAGCATCTCTACCGACTACAGCAGACAAAGCAAAGTAAAAAAAACATGGACACTGCTCAGATACTTGTCAATAGTTGAACACATGCATAATGCGTGGTACATTTTCCCACAAGGATATTGGACAAGAGTGAAAATGACAAATTTTCAAGTACAAATTATTCAACAATTGAAGCCAAACACCAAAAACAAAACAAACAAACAAAACCAATATTTATGCATCTAGACTAAGGGTAGCAGATATCCCTGTGTAGGAGTGGAGTTTGGTGACAGGAAGCAAAGAGCAAGGCTTCCGCCCTGGAGCATCATTTTCCTCCTTTTTAGGTAGGTACAGGTGCATGAGTATTTTCAACTTCTGCAACATCAATATTAGATCAATTTTGTGTTTCTGAAAATATATTTTTCAGATTCCAGGATGGCAATCACAAAAAATGTGTTTTAAAAATAGTGCCGACTTGATTCCCTCTTCAAGATTTACATTCGTTTTAATCTCTAAGTTCTGAAAAGTCTGAAGTCTGATAAAACAGCCATCTGCTTCTTTCTGAATACCATGAATTGACAAAAGGCCTTAAGGAGTAATGTTCTTTGGTTGACTGCAGAAAGTCTCCAATTAGTAATCCCACAGCTCCTTTTTTATCTTTAATGGCTCCTAATGTCAAAGAGCAAATTCTTTCTCTGGACTGAGTTTATGGGGTAGCATCTAGGTCTAGGTCGTACCTTCCTGCTCTCTGAAGTTTCTGCACAAGTAGGATCCCACATAGCAAGCAGGAAGTAAGGAGCCCTGCTCTCCTCTACCCTGAGCCTGCAGCCAGCTATGAAAATAAGTTCAAAAACTGCTTCTGTTCCATAATTTTCTCATCTAAAAAACTTATTCTACAATGACTCTCCAATCCCCATTGTAAATATGTAAATAAAGTTCAACTTATACATATCTATAATAAATTATGGCTTAGCATTTATTTCACATTTTAAAGAATTTAAGGCTAAATAAGGAGCTGGGTTTAAAGGCTGTAAAAATGAAAGAAATAGTAAAAGAGTGGATATCACACTTCATAGTAAGTTTGGAAATTTTAAAATTCAGAAAAAAGCATTTTTGAGTAAATGAAAATCACTTTCTCTTTGATCTAACAGACTAACTGTTGGAATTCCTTTATTTTTAAGAACACTCAATACAGTAAGTAAATTTACACACACACATTCATACACATACATTTAAAATCATGTCAGTCAGGGAGCTTGTGAGTTAGCTCAGTGGTTTAAGTGTCTGAATTGGCAATCCAGTCAGGCACAGGGGCAGTGGTTCAATCCCCACATTTGCCCTTAAGGCAACCTAAACCAGTCAGAAAAAAAAAAATTAAGTTCTAAAGTAGTGTCAGTCATAAATGAGATTGCCCAGTTGATAGCCAGTGACAGCCTCCCCATTTCAAAACTGAGCCAAAGAAAATTTAGATAGTGAAGAACTTTATTATTAGTCAGTGCCTATTCAAGAAGCAGCTTCAAAGCAAGATGGACACATATAAAAGGACTGGCAAGATAGGATGGTGAGGGCCACTGCTGAGTCAGGCATGGGAGAGTTCGAAGGACCGTCTTCAAGCTGGAGATCCACAGGATCCAGGCAAAGCTCTAGGGCTCACTGGAGGGTCTCCTGGCATCTCCTACTAGGAGGCTCAAGAGCCTCCACTGGAAGGATGAAGGATTTGTGCAGGAAGCCAGGAGAGAACCTGGAGGTGTCACTGAAGAGGCGCTCCTCCAAGAAGCACAATGACCCTTCCCTCCTCTTTTTCCGTGTATTGCCACTCACTCCCAGGGCGCGTTTTCTCAGTAGATCCCTTCAGCCACATTCAGAACTCTGCTGACCCAATTTAGTTGGGTATTTTTTACTCCAGTTGACACAGTTAATTAACCCACCTGAGTTGTGATGATCACACAGGCACATCATATTATTGTAACTTGTACTTTACATTTATAAATATATTTGAGAAATGTTTTCATGTGGAGGCTGGGGAGATAGCTCAGTAAAATAAGCACCTGCCTGACAAGTGCAAGGGCCTGAGTTCAATCCTTGATTCTGAAAAGAAAAGAAAAGAGAAAGAAAGAAAGGAAAGGAAAGGAAAGGAAAGGAAAGGAACGGAAAGGAGAAAAGAAAAGAAAAGAAAAAGGAAAAAGAAAGTCAGACTATAAATGTATCTTTACCTTGAGTAGGGGTCACCAGATGTCACTCCACAATGCACAGCGGATGTAAAACTGAGAAATTCTGGCATCTGTGAAAAGGCTCAGTGCTGCAAATCATTTCTCCTGCTCACCTGAAGCCACCACCTGACTTCCACAGAACCCAAGTATGTGCCCGTATCAGTCTTTCAGAAAGGCTTATGAAAGAAACTGCTTGACCATTGTAAATGCAGCCCACCGAAGTTACATTTTCACAAAGCAAAGAAATGGTTGTATTCCTCTAAATGTGACTGACACTCACCTCACTGGGACCCAGTCTCCTGGCTCTGTTTTCCTGTGTCCTATCAGTTTTAATTCCTTCTACAGTGTGCAATGGAGTTAATAGCGTCAAGATTACTAAATGGATGCTGAAGTTCTGAGGTTTTGGAAATAGTTTTCAAATAACAGCCTATGTGAAATTAATTCAATCTCATAATTCTTCAGACCAGTTGAGTCAAACCATGTAGCTGTAAGATTATAATTCCCAAGCTGTGGCCACAATTCACGTTCTATTCCTTTTTCATTATCACATTTCAATGTGGAGTTGCTTAGAAATTGGTAGAAACTTAAAATGAGATGAAGATTTATAGTGTGATTAAATAATGTTTTTCATCTACATGTATCTCTTTGGATACACACACACACATTGTGTGTGTGTGTGTGTGTGTCTGTGTGTGTATGTGTATGTGTGTGTGTGTGTGTGTATCCAAAGAAACAGAAGATCGGAGTGCTTTTATTTGTGTTTATATCCTCACTTAAAGTAAATGTTTTTAAAGGTATAACATAGAAGTGTGCGCACAGGTATAGATGCACAATTTGATTTGTTACAAATAACTAAATCCTTCATAACAATAAATGGGAAAATGAGCCTTAGGAGAAAATGAAGTTATATTTTTTAAATTCATTGATCTTCACCAAGTTTAAGGACTTTTTCCTGTCTTATCCTTTAAGTAGCTAAACTGAGTTATGTAGGTAAAACTGTCTGTCTTATGTACGAGTTCAGAAAGAACAAATTCTTTGTCAGAGGTCACAAGCTAAGTTCAGGAGTTAAGAATGGACTCGAGGCTCCTCTGTCCAATATGATATCCACTGGCATCCTGCCCTGACTTTTTAATTTTAATCAAAACGTGGCAAGAAAAATACAGATCTATTCAATAATGTCTTATTTTCCAGCACAAACAGTAAGAGTGTAAAGTCTTTAGCCTTTTGGCCTATGTTGGATCAATCCTTTCTTCCGTGGCATTTCTCGCCTCCTGAAACATTTTGCATCCTACACACTGGTCAAAGACAAAGACAAATCAGTATAGAGACAGTTTTCAAGGTCATGTGGCTAAAGATAAAAAAACGAAATGAAAAACTAAATCTCCATAAACAGAGTTTGTTTATTGTAAAAGATTCAATAATGCACCCTTGTGTATTTTGTGCATGTGGAAAGAAAATGATAACAGTCTGGATTCCCGTTATTCAAATAACCCAGCAATACAAAATTGTAGACTAGACTCTAAAGTAGTATTTGTGAATACCACTCGAAAAGTAGTATTCAGTACTTTCAAGTCTACTGCATTCAAGTTCCCCAAACACAATGTTTAGATCTATCTACTTCTATCACTTGGCATAGAGTCTTCCACAGAGTAAAAGTCAATGAACATTTGTGGCATGAACGAAACTAGATTCATAACTAAAGAATTCTTGTTCGGGCTGCTGGAGCCCAGTAGACTACCTCTCCAACTAAATCTGCTTATTTAGCTCATCTTCCCATGAAAGACAAGTCTCCTGAAAAGACACCTGTATTAGCACTTTCCCAAAACTGTGACAAAGCATCCAATACCTGCAATTTAAGGAAAGAGATGTTTATTTTAGCTCAGAGTTTCCAGAAGATGCAGGCCCTAGTGTAAGAGGGATTTTTGCAAAGCCCAAATTCCCACGTAGATAAAGCCTGACCACTAGTTACAAAAGTATAACGGAATGTGTGGAATGCACCCAGACTAAACATCTGCTGTCCAGATCAGGAAACTTCCTTGTAGCTTAACCCTGAACCTTTTCCTAGGTACCCCCACCAATAACTGTGTAAGAAATCATTTGAATTAACCAATGTTATTCACTTTTGTAATCGTGCTTGCTAAACTCCTCCTGCCCTTATCTGTGGGCTCAAATACATTGTCCACACCTCGATCGCGGCTCTCTGTTCCTGTGCGTTCAGTGAGCCCCATGCATGCTTAGAAAATAAAATCCCCTTGCTTTTGCATGAGAGAACGTCTCTTGAAGTCTTCCTTCCTGTGGTGTGCTTCTCGACCCTAACACTAGCAGAGCAAAGCTGCTCCTGATGACAGCCAAGAGACAGAGAGAGTACAGGAGCCAGACAGGGCAGGCCAGGCCTTCAGTGACCATCCTCTCTCACACACACCCGCATCCAAAGAGCAAAGGCAGCTAGGATTCCATCCACACGTGAACCAACTACGATTACAACACTTTCTGTGGTATGCTGTGTCAGCCCTGCTCCCAAGGCTTGCTGAGGCCCAGCTGAGACTGAAGGTAGTGGAGAGAGCCTGTGATCCCAGCACCTGGGAGGCTGACAACAGAAGGATCCCTACGAGTCCAGTCTGTGTAGTGAGACCCTGTGCTCCCTGAACTAAATGCATTTCAAAAAAAGCACTCTCATGCGCCACAATCCCACCCCTTTCTAAAAAATGTAGATATGACCACACTATCCTTCTTCTATCAGATGACAACATTTCAATGAATAACACATTGCCGCAAGCTTCCCCCTTCCCACCACTTACCACTTCCCAGCTATGTGTCGAGATGCTGCTCAGAGTTTCCCTTCCTGGAGGAAGTGTAAGCTCTTACAAGTACACATGACTTTCCACTGATGAAACACTTGGAATCATGGATACATCAAGGACACCGTGAGATTAACAATAATGAGTTACCATATACATGTGCAAACCTTTGTTTCTTAATTTAGTTGAATACCAAATCCGTTTTTGAAGAAAAAACCCAATCATGTTTCTTTTTTTTTTTTTTTAAAGACTTTTATCTTTAAACCATGATCAATTGATTGAGGGTGTCTCCTAACAGACTATTGAGATTAGTGGGAGCTCCTCATTAATGAAAAAAAAAAAAAAAAAAGTTGGCCCATACCCCTTATTCATCAATAGGACTCTCAATAATTTAAATTTTTTTCTAAGGAATTTTTGCTGAATTAATTTAAACCTTTTGATAAACTGCATAAACAGACTTTGATATGCCTTAGACTAGCTGGTAACTGAAGAAAAAGCATGCTTTTAAGCCTACATATCCCATGTTATACCGTGAACAAATGCCCAAAAAGGAAAAAAGTAAACAACAAAAGGGGGAACCACTGTTCACAAAATGACAAACACACAGGCAACAACACAGTACACACAAAAGGCCATCTTTATGAAATTACGAGTGCACTGAACCAGTACACATATTCTGACCAGACTGACCTATAGTAACTCTTGTAATTGTTTTTAAATAATGGTAACTAGACTATTCAGCATTTGTTGTCAATAAGCAGAGATCTCTTACCAGAAAATTTTGGCAGGAATAAAATCTCTCATCTCTAAACAATATCTATGCCCTATATTTAGTAAAATTTAGTTCAGTTATCTTTATATATTTACCATCCATTTAGACCTTACATTTCTGTTCTGTTAGTTCCTTTCGTCGGTCCCTGGCTGGATCTGGACTTCTACTTGTTTACTTCTTTTCTGGATCTGCTTCATGGTATAGCCTAACAGCATGTTCTGGTACCCAAATAGGTCGCTCAGCATTCTCTGGAAAAACACAAGCACACCCTCTCCCCTAGGTTCGTAGTAGACTGGGTCCCTTCCATTATCCAGTATGGGACTCTTCCTTGCTATTTTGTATGTATTTGATGGAATTCCTTTTTGCTGCAGTACATCCATCTTTTGTAGAACTTAAAATTTAATAGTGTCTTATATATGAAGAACATTGTTTATTTTTGAAGACCAATTACTGAGCTATTATTTTGCTAGCTTGCCCGTCACTAACCATCTTCTCAGTAGCTTGCAACAAACCTGCTGCACAGTCTTGGAAAGGTTCTTTAGGCCTCTGACTAGTGGAACCCAAGTGAAGGAATATTTTACTCTTATAAGGGAGTTTCCCCCAGGTCCTAGAGGTAGAGCTCTTAATTTGCTGTATAGTTGTAATGTAAAAATCAGTTGTTTGTGCTAGCAAAGATATCCTGAAAGCTGTAAAACACATTTCCTACCTGTTTCCTGCTATGTGTAAAGAAATTTTCTTTACACAATAATCTCCTGGATTCAAACTTGTTTTAGCTATTCCTTTAAACTCATTTGCGGCCACAGTCTGCTGTCATAGTACTTTTCCTAAACTCAAAGTGAAGGGAGCAATAGGGTCATAAGTAGCAACAGCTTGTGTTAATTATTTTAAGAGCAACAACTTAGTTTCAATCTGTGACTCAGTGAAATTTTTCTGAGCTGCCTTGGTCAGTATTGTGGCTTGTGGCTCCATAAAACCCCTGAGTGTTTGGCTTTTGTCCAGATTTTAACCACAGGCACTATCTTGAGCCTAACCAATTTGCGATGCCAGCAACATGCATAGCCAGTGCCAAGGCCACAGGATACCATAGTCATGACCCCCCGTACATAGCAGCAGGCACACAGGATTGTAGCTGGTGGTACACACCAATCCATGTGGCTGGACGAGGCAAACACATAGGCAGCAGGAAAATCCCAGCTGGGCTTGCCTAAGACCAGAACCCAACGGCCTCTGGGAGCCCAGTTCATGCACCTACTCCTGGCCATGCTGTGCTGCTTGGAATCAATGGCCCAGGATTTAAAAGAAGGTTTTCTTTTGTCCTCTAATTGAGCAAAACTAGAGGGCTTAAGCTCTACCTGCTGTACGTTTATTCTATCCTCCTTGTCCCATTTGGGACTTGATTTCCAAACAGAAATATATTGTTTGGAAAGTCCTTTATGATAGTCTCAGAAAGTAGCGCAAGTACAAAAACCAGAAGAAACAACAAACATGTTTATGTACACCTATATACACCTATCAATATCTACAGTTCTTGAAACGGTTTTTTCCATTGTTAATGCAATCGAATCTGTTAGGTTTTTCTCCAGCCTCTTTTTCTCTTCACGCTCCTTTATCTGTCTGGCCCTAGTGAGCCTGTTTCCCACGTTTTACACCTAGTATACCAGCCAGCGCCCATGCATACCTGTGCGGACTACTGCTGGTTCTAACCACTCCACTTCCCCGCACCCACACTCATCTTGTACCTGGGTCCCTGTTCAGGTGCCTAATGTAGGGATCCTCTGGTCTTACTGCAAACAGTTCTACTGCACGGAGACACAGCACTAGGAAAGAGAAAGACAGACAAGAAGACAAAAAGCTGGGCTGGGTGTTCGCCAAGCTGCCTGATGGGCAAGACTAACTCAACACACACACAAAGGATCCTTCATTTATACTTTTGCAAAGTTTCAATCACATGACACAAGGTTGCTTAGGGACTGAGAGCTGGCTTGAACCAGGCAGGATGTTTTTCTCAGCACTGGGGTAGCTTGCCTGCTCCAGGCACTAAGGCCCAGTCCCACCTACACACCCTTGATCAATTTACTGGCTTCCTGCAGCTCCCAACAATGTTCATTTTCTTTACCTTATCTCCTATCCACATAAATATGAAAAACAAGCCTAATTTGTCAGCTTTACCTCAATTTCTCTTCTTCCTAGTCTTATATATGACACTGCATAACAAACAGATCATTTGGAAACAGCACAGGTGTGGACACTGCATCACCCCATTATCCTCCCAGAGTCTCTAATGTTATATGAGCACAGTGATATTAGTTAGTACACAGGGTGATTGACAGTAGTAGGTGCAAGCCTGGCCTGCATAAACATTATCCATTGTTATTAATATTCTTACTTATTTTGTTCATTTCATAATCCTTCTTCATTTCTCATGGGCAGATGACACATTCTCAAAGATTGTTTGCTGCCTATCCCTGCCACCTCCAGGCAGGAGGAATCCCTCGACTTTTTTCCTGTCATACCCAGGACATACATTGTACTGCCCCTCTTCTATGTATGAAGCTGGTGTGTGTCTCTGCCTCCCCACAGAAAGCTGTAAGAATTCTGCAGGCAGGACCTCGCTGTTATCCACTTTTGAATCTCTGGTTCCAGCATCTAGGCCTCTTTAGCTGCCTAGTAAACACAAATTTTCTTTTATAAATTTTGGACACACCAGTGTCCAGCCATAGCAACCAAGAATACACAGCCATAGGAAAGAAAAGGGGGCACCAGTGATGATATTTATTGGCTCAGTTTAGATTATTTTCTCAGCGGCTAGAAGGAAAATCTTGCCAGCCATCTGAGCTCACACTGAAATGAAAAGCTGTTAATCCAGGCATCCGACCAGTTTTGGACCTAAACAACGGTGATCCAGCCAAGGTTTGGCTCGTATCTGGCATAGCTAATTTTGCTTCCAGTTTCTTCATATATTTATAAGCTCAGCCTCCCTCAAAGAACTGTATGTGAAACTTTTCTTCAAAAGTGCCAAAAGAACATAATAAGAATAGATGTGTTATGTACATGTACCAACTCCTCACAAGGAGTATAATCATTGCATACCGCAAACATTTAATAATAAAAATTAAAAAGTTTTAAAAATAAAGAATGAAAAAAGGGCTGCTAAGCAGACATTTATTATGAAAAACAATAAAATAACTTCCACTGAGAACCCTTACGTTGATGGTGAACACCACGACTAACTCTAGTCAAATTTGTCATGGAAAGTGAATGCCTTCTCAGGATGGGTCTCCATTCTTATACTTTTCCAAGAGCCACAAATCTGAATATGAGATATGTTTTCACTTTTGCCTTTGGCATACCAAAATAGCACCTCAGTAGTTTAGCACACTGGCTTCTCAAGAAAGATTAAAATACTATACTTAATCCTGAGGTGATGGCTTCACTTTTAAGTTTGGTGCTGTGGTGTTCGCTACCTTAAATTTTAATTTTCCCCATAATGCATTGCAATTATTCATAACACATAAAGTGTACAACAGATTTGGATCATGTCATACATTCATCAAAACATAAATATAACAAAAATTATATTGATACAGATATGTAATTTTACCAGATTCCAATCAAAACTGTTCATTGCACTTAGTCATTGCCTTAAGTCTCCCTGTTATGGAGACATCTGGGTTCATCCTCATGCTCCACAGGACAATCACTATTGCAATTTTGAGGGGCATATACTTTTGTTCACCCCAGATTTTGATTGGCAATTGCAGTTTGACTCACATTTTAGCTCTTCCTCAGTCTTTACTTCATTGGTTGCCTGATATAAAGCAGTTTCAATACTGTTCTTCTCTTGTTGCCCACTATGTCAGATGATATGAAAACGTACCATTTATGTACAAGAATAACTAAGCTTCTGTTTGTGCAAGCACAAGTCACTGCCTCTAAGACATTTGGATGATCCCATTAAAAATTCAAAAAGATAATCAACAAATTCCACGTTGTTCTATTCATTGACTTTTAGATATATTCAGTGGCTTATATATCTGAGATAAAATATAATCTCCGTATAAGTGATAAAACTATTTAGAAAGTAAATATAGTTATAAGTAATCAAAATCCTCAATAAGTTAGTGCTCCATGTTTGTGTTGTACAGTGTTTCATGATGTGATTTGTTCAATGTACAAGTGCTTGATTCCAATCAGGCATTTGGGGACACTGGATGGAATTAATCTATTATGTAAGAATCAAAAAATAACATAGTGGGGAAACAGAAATACAGAGCATGTGCTCAACTCTGATTTTTGTTAAATTAGACATCATAAAAATGAGATACTATTTGGCATGTATTTCCAAATATTTCTAAAGCTAAGTGCTTTAGAAAGATGAGTAACCCTAACACTATCCATCACCATGTAAATGCATCCTTAGATAAAATTTCTGAATGTGAACCTTTGGAAAAGTTGATTTTTATAGAGTGAGGAAACTACATAAGTTATTGTCTCCACAGAGACTTGAGGGGTTGGCATGTTCAGATGATATCTGGCTTTAGAATATGCATGTGGAAGCCTTCGACCCTGGCTGCTGTCACTTTCTCTTTTCTGACAGAAGGAATCTTAGTCACTTTAGTCTGCTTGGCCAGGGATTACCATAGGCAATAACGACCTCCATGAAGGATGAGATGGCTTGTTGTCCGTGGGTCTGAGGTTTATTCTCTTACCTAAGAACTAATTGGTGGCAGGGGAAGCGAATTTTAGAAGTGTGTGTTCTTTCCATGCAAATATTTTTATTTCATTGCAATACGAACATCTAAAACTTGCCCGTTCTTCTTTCTTAATGTATTTCAAACACCTGCATATGTACAGCATGTGTAGCTGTTGACAAGGTTGTTTGGTGAAAACTAAAGTCACCACCTTTCATTATTTCCAAAGCCCCACCTTTTCTGGGTCCTTTATAAGCAGTATGTCAGATTTCAATGTAAAATCAGCCTGTTCCTGCATGTGTGCGTGTGTGTGTGTGTGTGTGTGTGTGTGTGTGTGTGTGTGTGTGTGTGTATTTAATTTATCTAAGCTAAGTAACTCTTCAAAGTATTATGTGCATTACTAGTCGCTTCTCGGGGCATCCTCAAGCATTCATGCTAAAAGAACATAAGGAAGCAAAAACCAGACGTCACCTTATCAAGTAATACGCATACGAAAAGGGGCGTCAGTGACATAGAGAAGGGGCCGGGGAGCAGAGGAGAGGCTGTTAACAAAGGACTAAGAAATGGTGTGCATGTGTTGTGTATAAACTCTGAACACTGAAAGCAGCCAACATGCACTACAAGCACAGATTAATATGAAACATTTTAGAGAAAAAATAAGGCTAAGAATGAATACAAAATTGAGGTTAGGTCTATCTTTGGAATCTGGAGACTATTTTCACTTTACAAAATGCATTCTCTATATTATGAGTAGAAATTCTTTCTAATTTTCATTGTCCTTTCCTGGGAAAAAACAAATGAAAATGAGAAAAATTATGTTCTGCCTCGCTGTGGCTATGCAGATATTGAAAGTTAAAATGCTTAACATTGCGAGCACTGCTCCATTTTCTTCTGAAGGAGAGGCGCCTGCCGGTATTTGTATTATTAGGTTTGTTTATTCATATTCATTAGGGCTCTGTGCAACTCCAAGGACAGCATTCATTACATGTGAGTAGGCGCTGTGAGCATTAATCAGATAAATAATATTCTGTTTAGGGAACAGGTTCTGTTTTTCTTGCAGCCTTATTTCCTCTTCTCTTTCCTTCTGTTCTTGATTTAATTTATTCACCTAGTCGCCAAGACTGCTTCATGCTCAATGCTAAGGTGGCAGCCACTATTTTTCTGTTGGAAAGAAGGGAAAGCGTAGAGGCCGATCCTTCAAGATGTAGAGTAGGTGTTAGTCTGCTGCTGACAGTCTGTGTGCCCGGTCAGACACTTGTTTCCAAGCGCACACTAAGGGCATAACGTGAACAGTAAAAGCGTGAGCTAAGAGGTAGGCAGCACACCTAAACCAGTTTCTGATTTCTAGTTAACCCATAGCTTTGTAGTTACAATTTGGTCAACTTATTGAAGCTCCCTTTGCAATTATTCACAAAATAGGAAGGGCAGCATAGAAAATGACATAAGCATAATGCAAATGTCAGGACCTGGAGCAAAGCATTTGCCTAGAGATGCTAATGGTTTTTTTCCCCTTTGCATTATCCTGAGAATATGAAGTTTAAGAAAACCTATTCCAGTGTTTCCTCTGAGTGATGCAAGCAACAAAATCACTGAGAGTAGTTGCTAAGCACTACATGTTTTTGACAGGTGTGGTGGTACACAGCTATATCCTAGCTCCTGGAGAGGCTGAGGCAGGTAACTCACAAGTTTGAGATCAGGTCAGGCTGAAAATCTTATGGAGATGTTGTGTGTTAAATTTTAAAACACAAGGTTGGATATCTGCAAAGGCAGCCCCATGGTAGAACACTTGCCTATGGTCAGACCCTGGAGTCCACCCTCAACACCAGAATCACAAGAATTAGATGCTTTTCATTTTCTACCATATACTTAGTGGGTTAGATGCATTGTTTATTACATCTTTAATAATCTTGTCATAGAGCCAGACAGGCAGTCAAGATACCCACCACCATCCTTACCCCATCCTAAATTTTATTGCTCTTGAACTTTGTCGCTAACCATTTCAGCAACCTCTGCATGAATACTTAAATAACATTGAAATAAAAATGCCTCTTGATTTATTCCTAGCTACATAATGGCTAGAGTTGGCATTTCTTTTTCCCAAGCAAACTGTCTCTTATATTCCTTGCTCATGGATGCAGGTTAAAGTTTTAGCCATACAGAAAGACAAATCAACACTTTATTTTATCTGATTTTCATCTGTGTGCTTGAGGTCACAATTTTCATCCAAGTGTCCTTTTTTCTACACTAATGCATAGCTTGTCTAATTGCGAATTCTCCAACATGAAGCTTGCGTTTACAGAATATCCATCAAGTATATCCATGCCGCTACAATTCTAGATGAAGATTTTCTACATTTAAACTCCCAAATCACACTTGAATTTTATGTTAACCTAATGTTCTTTCCTTTTACTGTGGCAGAGAAGACCAAAAATGAATATATCATCTCCTTAAAAAGAATCCTCGTATCTGTTTTCAAAACCTAAATGATTTCTATATTCTCAAATTCAATTCTGTGGACTTTACGGTGAACAGCTAAGATTCTTGATGCTCCAGGAATAGGTGTACAAGGAAAGAACATAAGAGCCCAAACTTAAGGATACTAAGGTCCTAAGACAGTCACGCTGGACCTCTTAGAGGTTACTATGGTACAAAAATCCTAGTATGACATGTGCCCTAGGTTGGCCACAAGGTCATATCTCCTCCAGAGTTTCCTCTTCTGTCTTCAGAGTGAGGGTCTCTGAAGGGCTACACTCTGCTCCCAAGATGGTACCTTCCACTGGAGGAGAGGATACATTGTCATCACGTGACAGAAGGGAGGATCTCACCTCCCCAAGGTGCCTTGTGAGCCACAGTCTCTTCAGGAGGACACAGCCTGGCCGTCAACTATGCATTCAGAAACCCTACCACTTCACCTCGTTGCACTAATGATAACATTTTAAAGTGATCTATGGAGTGAAAACAAGCTTTTAAAACAGCAATTATTAGTACAACTATAAACCAGTCCTCAACATCTCTGGAGGATTGATTTCATGAACCCTGTCGATAGCAGATCTTCCAATGCTCTATCTAGTCTCTCATGCAGAGAGGCACAATATTTGCATATAGCTGGTGGACATTCTTCTTTATACTTGAAATAATCTCTGGATTACTTAAAATGAATAGTATCATGTAAATGCTATGTAAATATCTAGCATACTCTGTTGAATAGGGGGAAATGACAAGGAAAAATACATGCATTACATGTTCTGTATGAATGCAAATTTTCCAAAATATTTGTAGGTTATCTCATGTCAGTAGGTTTACAGAGTGTTTCCTTGCCTTAATAGACTCAGTTCTTTTATGGTTGCTTTAATTAATGCTGGTAACTAATAGTTATAAAACAGGAATTAAACTAAGGGCTCCTGTCTTCTCATTTCATTTTTCTTCCTTTTTCACTAAATTTTTTAATGGGTATGCCACAGGAATCAGTTGTTTAATCCACTGTAGGCTACACATGAGTTTAACTGAACAAAGTAGTGCTAAACATGTGAGTTTTATTGTTTTCATTATTGGTCTTTTGAGGCAGAGTCTAATCATGTGATTCCAGCTTACCCTGAGCCAGGTTGGGCTCAACCTAGTGACAGTGATCCTGCCTCTACCTCCAGAGAGATGGGGTCACAGGTCGGAGCCACTACACCCCAGCTCTAAATAGGCTTGAATGACAACTGCACATTGTGTGTCACCAAACTGTATACTGAAGAAGAAATTAAACAAGTTTGTTGATCTGACAGAAAGTCAAATATGTTATAACATTTATGTTTGTAACTACTGGTGTATCACAGAAACTAATCAGATAACTTACGTAACTAAAGGTATCTATACAGTAGCCTATTCAAATATGTAATTCTAAAAATATTTTAGAGCTGGTATTGGAATAATAAGGTATAGTGTCTGATTGATTGATTGACTGATTGATTGATTGATTGATTGATTGATTTAGATAGGAAATTGGACTCAGGACCTTGTGCTTGTCAGACAGTTACTTATGCTACTGAGCTAACTCCCCAACTATAATGTTTTGTTTTTGTTGCATATTAATTTATGAATTCACCCAAAATCTACTGAATCACATCTCTTGAGTGGGGGACGAGGAGTCTGCCCCTTAAGTAGGTATTGTAGATAGTACTGGCATGCACTGATACTGTGTATGTGTTGAATATCTGTGTTAAGAAGTGCCTTACTCAACATAGCTTAAAGTTTGAGAAATGGTTACAGTGGGGAAGGAACGAATAGTGCCCCTGCTCTGTCTGTGTCAGCTGTAGGCCAAGATCCTGGGTAAATAAAGAGCTCAGAATGAGACAACAGCTGTAAATATATGATGAAAAATTGATATTAATAATTCAGTTGTTAAATACCCTAAGTCTTCAAATACAGACATGTTGTACATACAATTACGTTATCTGAGAATCAGAGATGAAGACAAAATTCTAGGTAAAAGTGGGTGGATAATGAAGGGGATTTGCAGCTCAAGAGAGGATATATAAATAAATATAGACTAATGTGAAGATGCGATGACAAATACACTATATATAGGAATTACAAATAATTATGTGGGTAAAGTGAGGATGAGATTTCACAAACTGAGGTTCTGTTTTTGAGGAGATGAGTCCCCTTGATCTCACTGTAGACTCCACGGTGATGGAGGTGTGGATCCCATTTTCAGAAGTCAATGACAACTCAGCGAGGAAGGAGCATGTCACTTAAGGCAGCAGCTAAGAGCCATAAAATTCCTACAGAAAGCTGCAAAAGAGCTGCTGCGTTCTTGCATCTGCTGGTCTCTCTAATTGGATCTCCTGGACTACGTTCGACTCCCCTCAGAAAGCTCAAACGGATCCTCCATTTGTTTGCAGGGTTGAGACAGAAAGTTGACTGTGTATTGTGCCTAAAATGGAACCTGGCAGCCTCATTCGTTTTATGTTAGTCAACAATCAAATTCTTTCTTAAGGTGCTGGCTTGCGTGTGATAAATCATAAACTAGCTCACTTAGGAAACCCATAGGCTGAATACAGCTCTGTTTATTTTTATCTTGTTATACAAGAAACATCACCTTTTCTTTTTCCATTTCTCTTCAGGATTCATGGCACCTTTTATCCACACTCTCAAGCTGCATCTTGGTTGAATGAGTTCCTGAGCCCTGTGTGTGACTTGCAGATGCGTGAAAATGTGGGTGCAAAGTGCTCAGCTCCTCATCAGTAATGGGAGATGTTGTCCTACAGCCTCAGAAACTGTGACTGGGGCCCTGCGGGATAGCTCAGTGGTCTAAAGCGCCTGCTTGGGAAAGCTTGGGCGGCTTCAGGGACCGCGGTTCGATCCCCGGCATCACATGCTGCGCCAGCCCTGCCCTAGGGGTGGGCTAAGCTGGCCATAAAAATGAGTGAATAAGCAAATAAAGATTCTGAAACAAGAAAAAAATAAATAAATAAAATAAAAAGTTGTTAAAAAAAGAAAGAAAGAAACTGTGACTGTACATCCTAACTCTGTCTTGCAGCAAGGTCAAAAGTCCATTCTGGTTCTCACAGAAGGGCAGCCGATCTCTCCCCAATGCTGCCCTGTGTATCATCTCATTTCCTGATAGCTCACACTTTACCAAAGCATAACCTCGGATTATTCCAGTCACCCTGTATATTTGATTCATTTTCTCTAAGTTTCACTCTTGAACTCTCAAATCATGTATTTTGCCCCAACTTCGGAGAGCGCCACAGGAAAGAAACCCGTCAGCATGGTTCATCTCTTCAGACACAAAGGCTGGTTCAAGGCCTCTAATCCAAATTATATGTGGGCAGCTCAAGCTAATTCCAGAAGTTGGCTTGTACACCACACAGAAGACATGATTTTTCTTTTCTTTTGGATTTATCCCACAATGAGGTAGCTGAGCCCTATCACTGATGGCTAGTACAGTGTCAAGAGAAACTTTCTGATAATGAACCCAAAACAATGCTGCCCCTAGACACAGAAAATGTATCAATGATATCATTTACTCCTAGAATCAAATCGGTTTTTTTATGTCAACTATATCCCAGACTTTACCTTTTTCTACTCTATTAGTACAAAATGTGTGGAGGGCCACCTTGTGAGAGCCTCTCTATTGTAATGCAGAAACAAGAGCATTCCTTATTCTGGGAGTGAAATAAGCTTGAGTTAACTTTCCATTTCTCTTTGAGTTAAGTTTCATTTTCCCATTTTCCGGAAATCATGCGCCTCAAGTCCTCCCCTGGTTGCAAGGTAACTGCTGACGCAGATTCCGTTTCCCCTGCTACCCTTACTTAAACCCCGTTCACTTCTTCAATAAACGAGACTTGATCAGAACCCTGTCTTGTCTCCGTTTCTCGTATTTCTTGCCCTGTCTTTGTCTTAATCCCCGCTCCTTCCCCAGGTGAGAACCCATGTGCTGACCCGCGGGCGAGTCAAAAATGCATCTTAATCCCACCCCATTTTTGTCATCAGTGAGTATGTTGAGGGATTGTGAGTCAAAGGCACTTACATGCCTTGATGTAAGTGCTTTTCTTTCTAAACTTTCTCGAGTTCTCTTCTTGACAATGAAGTACAGCCTCTATTTTAAACTTAAAATTTGAAGTTGTTGTTCATAGAGACTCCTAAAGCAGAAAGTCTCTGACAACTGATTATCATCACTAAAACACCTGCTTTGTTCACCTGCTTTTCAAATGCTGACTTTCCTTTGGCCAGTGAAGTTCAGTAAATTGCTTGCATCACTGAAGCTTGAGTGTTGACTCTTTTAGCTGGTTGGTCTTTATTCCACTCTCTGAAATTAAATACATAAAATCAATTTCTCAAATACTGTGTAACTAGCACAGTAGTAGCAAGTATATTTCAGATGGATTGTTAACATCAAGTTATTTTAGATCAGGCAAATCTGCGAAGCCAATGATCATAGCAAATGGTTAGGATACAAAGTATAGATAAAAATTAATGCTCATAATAATAATAATTTTACAACAGTGATTTGAGGTTATGACAGTATCACTCACATGTTTATATGATTGGATTAATCATATTGAGGTCTAATTTCTTTATTTGATTAAAGAAGATAGGTTTAGAAGGCCTATAAATCTTTAACTGGCTCTTTACTATATAACAGAGGAAAAAGAAAACGAGCTGGGCGTGGTGGCGCATGCCTGTAATCCCAGCACTTGGGAGGCTGAGGAGGAGGATCAGTGCAAGTTCGAGACCAGCCTGGGCTACAAAAGTGAGCTCAAGGCCAGCCTCAACTGCATAGCGAGACCCTGTCTCAAAAAAAGACAAAAAAAAAAGAAAGAAAACGAGTTGAGTTTTGAGAGTCGTCTCTTATCAAGGATAGTTATGCTCCACTTACTGATCCAATACCACACTTACTTGATCTGAGAAATAAATGAAACTTCATAAAATTGTAAAGCATCAATGAGAAATTCTAAGAAAATTGACACATAGAAGGGGCTTAGCTCAGAGACTTAAGAAGGATAAGGCACCACTGCATATGATATTCAGCTCTGTTGCTATGAGACAGAAAAGCTACACAAATTGAGGCTCAGCCTTCACCTCTTCCTAATGGACCTCACTCCAGTCATAGAAGACTTAGGAACAATTCCTGCTTTCTCCTCAAATAGCCCTCTGATATTCCACAAGGGGTTCTCTTTCTCAATCTCATTTTCTTTTTTCCTTTCTTTGGGAATCATCATAGCTGCTCACTTCTTCAAGGACATTACAAGCCATTCTTTTATATCCAAGAATGTGTAATGATTTCTTAAATATCTTTTTTAACACTCAAAGGATTTCCAGAAACTGAAAGAGGCTTAGTCTTCCATGTCAAATCATCTCTAAGCATGTAGCAACTGCCTACCTCCCCTTGATTCATATTCTTTCTGGAATAGCATTATTTTTTTAAAGAATTTCTTCCTAATTACAAAGAATCATTTCTTGTGATAAGATTAGCATATGTCATCTACAGATGTCCCCTTCTCCTATAAAGTTTTTCTCATTTATAACCTCATTAACTAGCATCTTCATAATGAGTTTGCTCAGGAGTTGATGTAAAATTTTAATTCTACTTCTATTATACCCAGTGTGCAGGGCAGACTCACCTTCACAAGTTCATGATTTATTGCTTCAAATTTGCTATCAGCAAAATGTAGCTGTAGTTTAACATAATTTGGAAATGGACCCAAAAGGACCAATCCCCATGGACACAGGGGTGGCCTTCAGTGGAGTGGGCTTCCCTTTTCTTCAAAGTGGCTAGAAGTCGGAAGCTACACACTCAGTAAAGCTGAGCTCGGCCCCCATTTCTGCCCAATCTTGCCAACCTAATGACCTCATAGTCAGACTCTTAAATATTGTACCCAATTGTAGCAGGGAATAACTTCCAAAAGCCCACAGGTCAGTGTTGTTTTGTTTTTTATATGTCGTTTTGTTTTCTAGATAGGATCTGGTTGTTTAGTTCTGGGCAGTCATGAACTCACTATGCAACTCAACCTGGACTCAGACTCAAACCCTCCCGCCTCAGCCTTCTGGTGAAGTCAGCAATTTTTTTAAATGTTCTCTAGAGGAAAAACTCCCTCTATAATCTATGCATTTATTATAGTATACGTAAATATATACTATTGTGAATCCATGTTTACAAGCCTAATATTAAAAGAAAGACAGTGTTTTGATGTAGAATCCAACTAAGATTCACTTTTTTTTTTTTTTTAGGCAAGAGTCTACAGAGTGTTCAGGGTCTCAGTACTAGATCTGACTTGTAGTGATCTGCCTGTTTACAGCCTTCCAAGAGCTGGGATTATAGGCGTGTGCCACCATGCCCAGTATCAATTACCCTCTTAGCAGGCCCTGGGGATGGGGATGGCATTACAGGGCCATTGATCAAACTCCCAACACCTACACCTGCTGTAGGAACTTTAATCTGTTGAGTATTTGGCCAACCCTTCACTTTGAAGTTAGTTTCATCCCAGTATGGAGAACCTATCATGAGTAAATTAAGCTTGAAATCCTCACTGTTCATTTCTCAGTTTTTATGGTGTTTGTGGCAGGAGACAATTCTTTTTTTTTTTTATTTCTTGTTTCAGAACTTTTGTTTGTTTGTTTTTTATTTATTTATTTTTATGGCCAGTTCAGTGTGCACTGAGGGCAGGGCTGGTGCAGCATGTGGTGCCCAGGATTGAACTGCAGTCCCTGCAGCCGCCTAAGCTTTCCTAAGCAGGCCCTTTAGACCACTGAGCCATCCTGCCGGGCCCCAGGAGACAATTCTTGGTAATGTAGCCCTGGAGGCAGGCACCCCATCCTCCCACTCCAAACACAAGAAAACCTGAATAGATGATTGTGTTCTATTAAAGATAAAGTTCAAGTGGATGACATTTCTTAAAATTCTACACCCTAAGTGTGGCATTTGCTTTTATGGTTTCAAAGAATCTCTCGGGAAAAAAAAAAAAAAAAAAAAAAACCTGATAATGCTGTGAAAGCCTTAACAAAACACATCAATGAAGTCATCTGGAATGTATAAGAAATTAATTTGAAATCTGTTGTCACTCACCAAATTCACAGCATCAAGGTAGAATACAGATCTTCACTGTTTCGTAGGCAGCTATTCTGATTGCCTATGGGAGTATATCTATTTTTAGAGGTTTTTATCCATATAATGTATTCACTCATTCATTTATACCTTTATTCAATTACTTGTTATGAAATATCTACTATGTAAAACATAATATTCACCTTACATATTTTCTCCTAAACTAAATTAAAGGATTTTTTTATGGATAATGATTCTACTTCAAGTGTTCTTGATTTATCTCCTCAAAAATACAGAAGAGTTGAGGAATATTACTAGAGCAATAATAGAAGCTGAGGAAATATGAGGGTCACTGGGCATCCCTGTCACTCAGTGTCATGGTTATTAAATAGATGCTGGGTAATGCTTCGTGATATAATTGAAGTCAGATAGTGTACCGAATTAGCATATATCTTGCATTACCTTTCTGTAAGATCTTTCCCACGTAAGAATTTTACAAGGGCCAGGGAGATAGGTAGCATAAGCGCCTGCTTGGCAACTGAAAAAAAGAAAGAAAGAAAGAAAGAAAGAAAGAAAGAAAGAAAGAAAGAAAGAAAGAAAGAAAGAAAGAAAGAAAGGAAGGAAGGAAGGAAGGAAGGAAGGAAGGCGACTTTACAAATACAAATTCGTTTAAAACATATAGTATCTATTTTTGTAAGTAAAATGATTTCTACATATGTGGTAATCCAAAAAAATGCTCATGAAAGAAGCAATCCAGTGGATTTAAATATCTTTGGCTCTGCAAAGAATTGCTGTTTTGATTTGTTCATTCATTTCCGCTACCTGAGGATAAAGCTTCTGCTGGACTCTGAAGTTCACACCGAGATGGAGAGGATCCTACTCACAGCACACTGCCACCATTCTGGAATGAGGTTACACACACACACTATCTGACTGGCTGGTAGTTGAAACACATTCCTCTGGTCTGGAAGGCCATTACTCCATGCCCTCTGATCCTTTTTTCTTTATAATAATCCACTCAACCATTATTTTCATTAGGAGCCCTTCTTAGAACACCATATGATGGTGAAAGTAATGGAGAAAAACTTTGATAAAGTAATTTGATAAAATATGTAGTATTATTCGCACTTCTTATCTCCCTAATTGGATCGAAGGGTTATTTTAAAGAAAATGACTATAGTTTAAATGTCTTTGATTTATTTAATAATACTTGTCAGAAAAATGATAAAGTGCAAGAAACATAAGTATTAAGAGTGACAAAAATACTATGAAGTCACTTACTTATTAGTGATCTGGTTAATAGGTAGAAGCCCTGGCTTACAGTGTAGAAACCCTGCATCTTAATACAGATGCTAATTGAAGAAGCATGCCACAGGGGGCCCAGCGGGATGGCTCAGTGGTCTAAAGCACCTGCTTGGGAAAGCTTGGGCAGTTGCAGGGACCGCAGTTCGATCCCCGGCACCACATGCTGCGCCAGCCCTGCCCTTGGGGTGGGCTGAGCTGGCCATAAAAATGAGTGAATAAACAAACAAAGGTTCTGAAACAAGAAAAAAATAAATAAATAAATAAAATAAAAAATTCTTTCAAAAAAAAAAAAAAAAACATGCCACAACCAGCACAAACCCTGGACTTGTGTCATTCATGACAAAGACACTTGTCTCAGGTTTTAGAAAAAGAAATCAAGACCAAAAATAATAATAACTCTAAAATGAATGACTTATGGTCATTTCATCTCCACTGGGCTTAAGGAAACAGTTCTGGTCAGGCAGTTTAACAATATTTGATAATGCCATGGTGGCTATAGCTTAGAACTACAGCGTCTAATATTGGAAAACATTTATTTTAATAAAAGGCAATTGCCAGGTGTGGAAAAAAAATATGTTCAGGAAGTCATTTAGGGGACCAGTGAGCTATATCAGTGATTTAAAGCACTTGCTCAGTCAAGCTTAGACAACTGCAGGGACCAGTTCAATCCTGGGCACCAACATGCTGTGCTAGTCCCACCCCAGGCAGGCTGAGCTGGCCATAAATTAAAAAAAAAAAAAAAAGGAAGTCATTTAACATAGGGTCAACCCACAACACCATCTTCCTAGTAACTTGAGACTGCTATTCTTTCCTGCTTTCCATTTTCAAGATCTGAAATTAATCACTTAATGTAATGTAAACACGAGAAAAATTAGTGGAAGCACTGGATCATCTTCTGAAAGATTAATTCCTGGGAAGGAGAAATCCCAGAAATCAGTAAATTTCAAAATAAAAGAACACTCTAACGTTTAGGGACAAAGCAGTAATTAAAAAATTGAAACAGAATTTGTGAGATACTGGTGAAAATAGCATTAGTTTTGCTTCCTGAATTTGTGACATGAATGTAGCTCTCCAGTGTTAAAGACAGTTTATCATAAAACACACAACAAGCTACTGACACAGTCTGTTTTCTCAGGGTGTTTTTTTGTTGCTGTTTTTGCTTTTTTTTTTTTTTTTTTTGCTTGACAATCTTGGAAATTACCTTGACCCTAAAGTCAAACATACAGAAATGCAAGGTACACTGGCATATTGAGGATGAATACATACTTCAAAGAAATTCTTTACCTATGTCTGACGATTTCATATGGTTACCTAAAGTCACACAAATGTGCTCAGAAAAAATAGTGAGTATAAGGAATTCCCAGAGCTCAGTTACCTGTGACCCTCAATGGATGGGGAAGTTTTACTCATGGGAGGATGATTCAAATACTAAAAGCATAGTTCTGTCTGTACACCAATAGGAAGATCTAATCTCCTAACATTAAAATGTTTTTCTCTGATTTTCAATGATTTGATTAACTCTAGCTCGAATCTTGATAAATTAAAACCTCTGTCATATTTCCTGCCTTGATTTCTTAAGTCATTTTATTCCTATCTCTGAGGAACTCATTATCTTTGACTTAATTCTTTTTTTTTTTTTTTTGGTCTTTTTGAGACAGGGCCTCGCTATGCGGTTCAGGCTGGCCTTGAGCTCACTTCTGTAGCCCAGGCTGGTCTCGAACTCACACCAATCCTCCTGCCTCAACCTTGACTTAATTCTTAACATAGACATAGCCAAGGTTTTTCCATTCTTGAAAGAAAATTTTACATTCTGATTTCATACC
>PVJA010003604.1:0-93533 GCA_004027025.1 Myocastor coypus
AAAAAAAAAAAAAAAAAAAAAAAAAAAAAAAAAAAAAAAAAAAAAAAAAAAAAAAAAAAAAAAAAAAAAAAAAAAAAAAAAAAAAAAAAAAAAAAAAAAAAAAAAAAAAAAAAAAAAAAAAAAAAAAAAAAAAAAAAAAAAAAAAAAAAAAAAAAAAAAAAAAAAAAAAAAAAAAAAAAAAAAAAAAAAAAAAAAAGCTCCTTTAAGGCCAGGCAGGATGGCTTAGTGGTCTAAAGCGCCTGCTTAGGAAAGCTTGGGCCGCTGCAGGGACCGCGGTTCCCGGCACCACATGCTTGGCCAGCCCTGCCCTTAGGTCAGGCTAAGCCAGCCATAAAAATAAATAAACAAACAAAAGTTCTGAAACAAGAAAAAAATTTTTAAAAATGTGTTGAACAAACACAACGTATCTAGAAGTTGGTTGGTGAGATGGCTCAGCGATGTGAAGCGCCTGCTTAGGCAACCACAGGAACAGTGGTTCAATCCCTAGCACTAATGCTGTACTATTCCCACTCTCAGGGCAGGCTGAGCCGGCCACAATAGCTCGAGGCCAGCCTGAACTGCATAGAGAGACCCTGTCTCAAAAAGACAAAAACAAACAAAACAAACAAACAAACAAAAAACCCCACACGACCTATCTGTAGCTGGACGTGTTTTTCAGACTCTTGCTTTTTATCTGTTTACATATAAAGTTCCACAGCAGGCAGGAGCTCTGTTAGTATTATTCATCCTTTTAATACTCTTATGGCAGCCCTCCGTGTGCCTTGTGTATCTGCTCATGTTGTTGCAGTGTGGGTTGTTGCTTTGCGGGCAAGGACCACACAGTGTTCTCCTTCTATTCACACTGGACATGTAATACTGCATTTCCATCTAGCCCTTTACCTCTTATTTACCCTCAGCAATGGGCCGCCTCCCTCTATAGCACTTTAAAAGACAGGATAGCCTTTAACTCCAGTTACCAGCTGCTACTTCTGCATCCAGAGGAAGGTATTTACCAAAGCTGTGCAGTGAGCCCATGGCAAAGCTGAGTAGAAGCTCTAAGCACCTTCGTTCCCAATTCTTCATGAAGAACATCGCTAGAGAGAGTTCCATGCTATTAATTAGCACTGAATGTATAATTTGGAACAATTTGTAAAAGGTGACTAAAGTCACCAAGTTCAGTCAAAAAGTAGGCTTTCAAAGGGATTCAGTGGAAGATTTTTATTCTCAAACTTTAAATCAGGCAACTGGCCAAAAAATAAAAAGAAAAATTAAAAAAAAATAAAAACAGCACATGTAATGTTCTAAGTTATCTTCATGGGATTGGACGTGTGTCACAGATTTCTTGGATCTATATTACTATCTCTTCCCCTAGATGTAATGTTACTCAGTTGATCACTAAACAAACTGAAACTGCAGGAAATGGAGCTGAGACAACAACTGAAATCTCTGAAAGCCTCCTCAGTCTTGCATTCCGGCTCTTATAGAGGTCTTTGGAGTCAGACAGCCTTTCACCAAATGCCAGCGCTGTCACTTGACATCTCTGAGATGTTGGCAAAGTCACCTATAGGCCTTGAGCTCCAGTTTTCCAGTTGCAGTGTAAGGGAACATTGGCCATATCTATAGCTCTGACTGGAGCAGAATTAAATAAAATTACAATGGTGTTAGGCAGCCTGGAGCAAGCACTCAGAGACTGGCAACTCTTAAGACTCTCATTTCAATGAGCAGGCTTCCAAGTAGGCCCTTACTGTTCTGTACACCGTTTTTATACTGATCCAGTTACTTAAAAAATACACTAATCAGTTCTAATGCAAGTGTTCCTATAGGCTTGGCGAACATTTTATAGAAAGAGTGATTCATTCTATTGTACCATTTGCAGTCCAGCAAATGCAGAGCTGGACCAAAAAGCTGATTGTGTTAAGTCCTTTGTTTATTCATTTGGCCATACTCTCTTGTTGGTCTTACCTTTTTAAATATAGCTCATTGGAGAAAGGCAGATGCTGCTACTGAAGGTGCTTTGGAAACTAGGTTGTGTACACATGACAATCTCTGGAGCCCCCCAGTGGAGAGGAGAATGCAGTAACAAGTACATCTGAGGAAGTCTCACCCAGATTAATATACAGAACCATTGTTATTTTTGAGATAAGGGCTCACTATGGAGCTCAGCCTCTTGAGTGATGAGAATGCAGGCACGTACCACCACACCCTGCTGACATAGAAGATTATTTCAAATGTCAAGGGGAAGGCATGGTCCACGACCTGTATTGTAATACCTTTCAAATTCAACCGTATAGTTGCTGTTTTAAAATTGTCCACTGAGCCCACTGAATGCAAAGTAGAGTGACGCTTTTGACTGCAGTAGGCTATCTGTGCCCATCCCCTGTCTGTCCACTCACCCAAGGTCAGGGCCATTCTGCTCACTCCATGACAGCCCACAGCCTCCAGCTCTTTGCAGATCACACAGACCCATTTGTACCTAAGGAAGCTTGAGCTCCTCCTCAGGCACCAATTACTCACCATTTCTTCACCATTTCCTCAGCTATGGACTCATCTTTCTCAGCTCATGTTTTTTCTGGCCCCACAGGCAGACCTTTTCTCACCCTCTTTATTGAAACTGTTTCCCACTATCTCCTCTGTTCTTCTTTATGAACCTTGGCTTGTTCGATTTCATTCCCATGAGCTTTAACCATCTTGTGCATATTACATTTTTGCTTTGTTTCCCTCCATCAAATGCAGAGTTCAGAAGGACAGAAACAGCACCTCTCTTATCTTCCATTATGTATATAGCACTGAACCAGTGTTTGGCACATAGAAAAATATTTACCAAATACATGTTTATTTAATTTTGTCCTTGTAGAAAGTAGCTCAGGGAAAAGTACAGAGAAGCCATATGCCATCCTAAAGCAGTGACCACTCACTCAGGAAGTAAGTATGGGCTGTGTTCCAAGGGCATGAAGGCAACTGTAGCAGCAATGACCCCAGAGTTCTATAGCTGCCTCTGTGAGCACCCTTGTTGCATGCTGAGCAGATCCATTAGCTCTGCCCAAGGAGCCAGGAGGCTCAGTTACATTTGCTTTCTTCCCTAAAAGATCAGTGAGGGGTCATGAGAAGGAATGGCATTCTGGGTCTGGAGAATGGATGTGCACAAATGTAATATTTTGCAAGAATTGTAAAATGCTTAGTGTAGCTAGAATATAGGGAGTTTGGAGTGGAGAGAGAATGCAAGAGGAAAAGATCTTGAAGAAGCAAATATACTGTGAGTCTGAAGTTTTAAATATAATGACAGTGAGAACCCCTGACATTTGTTAGTGGGAAAATAGACCTCATCGCAGTTTAGCTTTAGTAAGATCCTTTAGGTCTTTTTATAAAGAGAAAACGTTTTTACCTTATATGCCACTTTTCTTATTTATTAAGAAGATGAGGGGGCCTGGCGGGATGGCTCAGTGGTCTAAAGCGCCTGCTTGGGAAAGCTTGGGCGGCTTCAGGGACCACGGTTCGATCCCCGGCACCACATGCTGTGCCAGCCCTGCCCTCAGGGCGGGCTGAGCCGGCCATAAAAAAATGAGTGAATGAACAAATAAAGGTTCTGAAACAAGAATAAAAATAATAAATAAAATAAAATAAATTCTAAAAAAAAAAAAGAAAGGCACTGGGGAGATAGCTCTGTGGCACAAGTGCCTGCCTGGCAAGTGCAAGGTTGTGAGTTTGAACCCTGGTCCCGCAAAAAGAAAAAAAAAAAAAAAAAAAGAAGATGAGCTCTCACAGTAATAAGACAATCTCATTGTGAAAAGCAGATTGAGCACAATTTCTTACATCTGATTAAATCCTCCAATGTGTTCTACATCCAACTTGTTGTGCAGCTTTACCTGACATATCCACTTGTACAATGCAACCTTTGTAAGAAACTACATGGGTTCATATGAAAAACATTTTCCTTTTTTATATTGTCTGGGCAAAGACCCTGTATCTCACTTGTCAATTTTACTGAATGATTGAAATTTAGTTTCTAAATGGCCTTTATAAATTCTGTAACTGAAGTTCATTATCTGTAGGAATAGCCCATTCCTACAGTGTTGCTAATTTGTCAGAGGTGGTGAGGATTCCACGAGAGGAGCCAGGACTGGCCATGCCCTACTGTGTGGAGCATGCATTCTAGCAAGTTCATGATTCGTAGCATGCAGTCTTCATGAATCCTCTAAGAGATCTGATGCAATATAAGAATGGGGGGAAAATCAAGGAAATACTGGGGACACATTACTTCTAGTGTCAGAAAATAAATGCTAGATATAGTACACAAATTCTTTCTGATATGTAATTATTACAAAACACTTAACCAAGCAAGAAACGTAAAAGTGGTCTGAAGAAATAGACATCATGGTTAATGTATCCTCATGCACTTATCCCACAGCATTAAGCAGAGTACGAATGACTCCACTGCTTTCCCAGCAACCTTGCACACTACAGCACTGTTTTGTTTTGTTTTTTGTACTGGGTCTCACCTGCACTGTTTTTAGCAAAAGTATTTTAGTATCAGAAACCTGAGCTTGGGATGGCAAGATAGTTCAGCAGACTAAAGTGCCTGCTTAGGCAAGTGCAGGGACTGTGGTTTGATCCCCAGCACCATATGCTGCACCAGCCCCACTCCTGGCTCGTTGAGCCAGCCAGAGAGTCCTGGCGTAGTGGTACATGCCTATAATCCCAGCATTGGAGAAGCTGAAAACAGGAGGATCACTGTGAGTCTGATCTGTGTAGTGAGACCCTCTAGACCCTGGACAAAACAAACAAACAAACAAAAAAACACTTTATGGTCTTGTGCAAGTAATTTAGATTTTATTTAGATTTTGATGCTTTCTGTTTCTTCCTATGATATGAATGATAAAAATATCTACTAAAGAGTTTCAGAATGACTGAATAAAATAATATGCAAAAGCACTTAGTGTAATGCCTTGTATCATATGAGTTCCCCAATAAGAGTATTATCGTTACATCAAATGCTTCTTTTGTACAAAAAGAGGTTTGAGAGAGTGCCCATATCACTTTATCCTCAGAAGCACTATTTTAAAGGAGGCTAGAAACAATAGATTTATTACTGAAAAATAAGTATCTCTTCTTCTAAGGAGTTTTTAATCTATTAAAAGCCAAACACTT
This sequence comes from Myocastor coypus, assembly GCA_004027025.1. Lineage (NCBI taxonomy): Eukaryota > Metazoa > Chordata > Mammalia > Rodentia > Myocastoridae > Myocastor > Myocastor coypus. Next base: position 5,125 of record PVJA010003604.1, read on the forward strand.
CTAAAAGAGTGATAGAGCCATGACAGCAGAAGTTAGGCTGTGATGTGTGGGCATAAATGAAGTGCTTAGTTTAGTCGATGTCACAAAAGAACAGTATTTGAGTGTGGTCTTCAAATTAAGTCTGAGAGGCTGTGCAAAGGGAAGGGAGGAAGCTGTCCAGCCAGTGGGAACAGCATGGGTCAAGCTGTGGACCAAAGAAAAAGGCTCCTGTTCAAGGAAAGCCAGGAGCTTCGGTGTGGCTGGCTGTGAAGGAGGGAGGCATGCCTCACAGATAGACCAGCAAGGGCAATGCCCGGATGTGACAGAGGTGATGTGTGATCAGATCACAGACCCGTACATCTTGTAGTATTATCCTCTGCTTCCAGGAGGGAAATAGAGAGAAGTGGTTAGGTACATCACCCAAATTTCTAGGTTTGGCTTATTGCAAAAGCAACACCATTTTGATTAATGAGGGTATAAGCTTCCTCTCTTTTTTGAAGTGTGTGTGTGTGTGTGTGTGTGTGTGTGTGTGTGCGTGTGTGTGTGTGTGTGATAATTTTAAACCCTTCTTGTATATCACAAATGTAACAACACAAAATGAAACCTTCAATAGAACATTTTTGTGAATTTTTTTTGAAGATAGGAAATTTAAATTAATTCTATCTAATGTCAACTTTTTACATATTCCACAAAACATTCTATAACTGACAGCTCCCTATACACAAATAATTTAATTTCTTAACAAAATTCTATAGTGTAAAGAAAGAATGGCTTAACCATATAGAATTTATAACTGGGGACATGAATTTTAATTATATGAACATGACACCATGTATACATATATAGAAACACTATAGGATACCTGATAAACATGTCTACTTTTTATGTATAAGTTTAAATTACAAAAACTAGTGAAGAATGGATGCAAGAAATTATGGACCTACTCCATAGCATGGGTTCACACCTTACTTCTATGAGAGTTCAGATAATGAAGTGAAGAAGGGACATAGAAAATGAAGGGAGGAAGTTATCTTATTTGCTCATGCATGGATTAATTTGACTCCTTTGACCACTGATCCAGCCCCAGCTCTTCACTCCTGGCACACGCAGAGCCTTCTCCACATAGGCCCGTGCACGCTGAGACTCAGAGACAAACAGGCAGGGCTTAGACATTCACCTGGACAGCGCTACAGAGGAGCTGAGCAGTCTCCTGTCGCCTCCCTTTCTCCTGCTGTGCTTGCAGCAGGAAGGTGTTTGTGCTGAGCAGGCTCAGATGTGCCCTAGAAGTAACAAGACCAACGCAGATGTGGAAAACTCATCTGGTGACATTACAGTGTATCTATTTTTTTTCTCACTTGCCTACAGACACATATTCTTAAAACTATAAATGTATAAATATGTTTTTCATGTTTATGAATATAAGACTCACTGGATTAATTTATTTTATTCTAGAAACTTGTTTCCAATTTTTTAGAGCTCTATGGATTTTTTTCTTCTTACCTTCTAGAAAATTTTACAGGTTGGCCATAAATCGTTTTCAGTATGTCCCACTCATGCTGTAATCACAGACATTTTCTCCCGCAATTGTTATTTTTTTTCTATTTTGAAAGCCACTCTATTGAAGTTTACAAAAGGCTGCTAGAAACAATCCAGGGAACTCTAAATGTGAGGAAAGATCCAAACCTTATTTTGATGAAAGCTTAATGATTAATTAGAATTCACACTATGGTACGGTGGCTTCCCTTCCACTCCCTCTATCTCCCTATTTCTCTTTCCACTTGAGACAGACCTATTGCCCTACTTTCTTTATCTTTTATTATATTCTTTACTCATATTTTGGGTTTCTCAGATAAAAGAAACCATGTGAGATTTAAGCTTGCATGTCTGATTGACTTAGCCCATCTCAGTGCTCCCTTTGTTCTCCTTGTTTGCATAATCCATGTCTCTGTGCAATTGCAAACACCCAGGCTACTGCATGCAACTAATTACTCATAGGACTTTGAAAAGTGTCTGGATTATTCACTCAGTTTTGCTATGTTTATCTGAGTAGAAAGCACCCTAGAAATACTGTCTCTTTCCACCTTCCATCTTTATCAAAAAGTCATCTTTGCTTGAACCTGTATAGTTAGATAAAAGTTTTCCTATAGAGAACTGTATCAATTAGTAAATATTTTAGGCTGTCTGGCCTATGTGACATCCAGTGCAACCACTCAAGTTCTGCCATTATAGTGAAACAGAAGATGTGGACAGATGAGCTTTATGAGAGCTTCACTGATGGACGCCAAAATTTTTATTTTATATAATTTATCTTCTTTGTCGAACTTATTCATGGATTTAAAAATGTAAAATCCATTGGTAGTCTCTGGGTCCTATAAAATCTACTGGAGTACCTGCAATCAGAGGCCTTACTTTGCAGACCGCTGTTACAGTGTGAAGCATAAGAAAGTAACCAAAAATATAACATCTCATGCATTGTTTTTTTGTCATTTAGGGAAATGAAACTCCAAAACTGTAAAGGACCCTAAGTAGTCAATAAAAAATAGCACATAGCATCTTAGAGAGCCTATGTTGGCTAACGCCTCAATGCAAGCTACCTACCTAAGGTAGAATTCATCTGGAAAAAAAATAGAGGAAAATTGGCTGAACAAAACATTAAGTTCCCAAATAAAGCCTTTCTAAGGGCAATTTTGCCTTATTGGTTTTATACTCATGTTATGTACTTCAAATAACTTCCATTCAATAAAGCATCTTTACTATATGCTGCAAATTTGAATTTTGTCAATAAGTCTAAGGTTATACTAGATATTAACTCAAGTTCTACTTCATTAATACAACTATAGACTTCTACAATGGTGCAAGTGATTAAAGATTATGTCAAATTTAATAGAAAAGATGTTATATTGTCACATTTGGAAGAAACTGAATGCTTCTATTTTCAACTATTTGAGTCCCCAGACTGAATTTCTAGATGAATATCTATATATTCTGTATACTTTTCCTTAAGCTTTGGTATTTAAAATAAAAGAATAGTTCACAGACCTAGAGAGTATTCTTTACCTTTCTGATAACTTTAATGTTTAGCCAAACCTTTACCTTGATCATTCAAATTTCTCTCCTACGTGTCCCTATCTCTAGAACCCTACAGAAACAATGGGACCCAATGGATAGGAGTTCTACCAGTGACCCCTACCTCTAGTAATTGAAACTCAGCTCCCAGCTAAGGGCCAGTCTCAGCTTACATCTAGCTTTCAGCCCATGACCATGCTGATCATAGCTCCCATAGTCATGAGCACTGCTGGCCATGTTTCTGCTCATCATTGTTTGTATCTCAGGGGATTTTGTTACCAAACAGAGATGGACCATACATGCAGGCAGAGAACAAATCCAAATATCATCATTCTCAATTTTGGATGTTTTTCTAAAGCATTTGAAAAAAATCCAAATGTGGCATTTTCCTAGTAAAAGCTGGAATATTAATATTAATTCAGGTCTGAAGATAGCTTTATTTTCAGTCTCTGCTTTGTGTACCAGTCACACTCAACATCTCATTCATCTGAAGCACCAACAGGTATTGTATCTGTTTCAAAAGTTCTGAGAATAAATAATATACGTTGATCTCTAGTATATCCCCTAGTCAATAGCAATATCATGTAAACATTGTGATAAATATTATTGCTTTCATGTAATTATTATATGTGGTTTATGAAACAGAAGCTTATTTTTCCCCAATTAATTCTAATTTAACAGCAGACACCATTTTCTTCTCGAAGCCTATAACTATCTTCTAAGTACACTCTTCCAAATTATTGGTTGTTTAAGAACAAAAGTCCACTGCTCGTGCTGTATATTAACTTGACAATATAACACAAATAATCCTTGTGTTATAAATAGTTCCCTTTCATCGCAGATGCAACTAGGAAGTCAAAGAAAATAATGTCACAGATAAATAGAGCATTCTTCCCACTTTCTGGAGTGAATACAAGCTGCCAGTGCTCAAGATTTTCTTTCCCCTTTCATAGTTTCCACTGACACTGACTCTTTGTGTAGCCTGATAATTTTCCAGTAGAGGCTTGCCAACAATTGAAGGATGGTATTTCTTTCTGGAAAAGAGAAATAGTGGCTTTCTTTTACAACCCACAAATTCTGTAATTCTTCATTTTAATTTTTAGAAAGTTGATGTTGTAAGCTATGGTAAAAGCCTTTCTAAAATCAAATTTTAAGTTTATGTTTTGATGCATATAATGCCACTTGGGGATGTAGCTCAGTGTAAGAACAGTTGCTTAGTCTGTGCAAGACCCTAGGTCTACTTCCTAATTCCTAGCACCTCACACACACATAGTATATACACATGTAGAAATGTACATATAACACACACCCATGTACATACCTATGTATTATATTAATACAAAGTGATTTTAATAAAATATTTTGGAGTTATATCATAGAAGGTATATTACAGAAAACTGCATATAGATATGCCATAATATAGTCTTATTTTACAATCTTTTTCTCATATTTTTTTCTAATTTTTTCCATAGAATAGCTACTTGAACAAAAATTTTATAGATTACCATTTTCAAAAATTAGGTAGAAAAGAACATATATCCTAAATTTTATTTTTAAATATATGTACATAATTTGGAAAGAAAATGTTAACAATATGTTTGTATCAATCACTGATATTTTGTGAGACTAGTGTAATCTGATTTTTTAAAGAATTTTTATTTTTTGTTTTTTTTTTTCTTCTTTCAGAACTTTTGTTTGTTTATTTATTTATTTATTTTTATGGCTAGCTCAGCCTGCCCTGAGGGCAGGGCTGGCACAGCATGTGGTGCCGGGGATCGAACCATGTTCCCTGAAGCCACCTAAGCTTTCCTAAGCAGGTACTTTAGACCACTGAGCCATCCTGCCAGGCCCTGTAATCTGATTTTTTTCACATATGCTATTTTTATAGATGTGGGAGAGAAAATCATAAGAATTATAGTAAACTCCAGTCCTTGGTACTGCAGTATTTGTTCTATGCTTTGTGCATATTTCAATTTTTGAATTCTAACAAAACTCACTAATGCCCCTTGGCACATTAAAATTCCTGATTCATTGTGCCATTATTATTATTGAATCTAGCTAGCTCTTCCTAGAGCCAAGTCAGATCTTGGCACACATGGACACTTATTCATTTGACTTAGCTTTGTAAAAAAAGTCTCTTTTAATGTGAAGACAAACTGGGGCAGTGCCTCTCATGTTGTAAAAGTTGTGAGTGCCTGTCCTACCATGGCATCTGTGCCCACCTCCTCCTAAAAATGGCCCATGACTTACTAAGCCAAATGCACTTGTTTCTGGACATTAAATCTTAGAGAACTGTATACTAATAAACCACTGGAAACCTGGTATTTTTCAAAACATGACCTTTATTAGCCTTATAGATTCTTCTGCTGATTGATAAAAGTTCTAGTTTTCCATCTAGTCCTACTTACTTAGAATAATAAAAGGTGTGAGGGTCCAGTGGGATGGCTCAGTGGTCTAAAGCACCTGCTTGGGAAAGCTTGAGTGGCTTCAGGGACCACGGTTCAATCCCCGGCACCACATGCTGTGCCAGCCCTGCCTTCGGGGTGGGCTGAGCCGGCCATAAAAATGAGTGAATAAACAAACAAAGGTTCTGAAACAAGAAAAATAAATAAATAAATAAATAAAACAAAAAATTAAAAAAAAATAAAAGGTGTGACATATTCTTCCTAGGATTGGTCTAATGCATGTCTTTTATTTCAAAGAATTTCAGCCCTCTTTTTCAAGAGCTGGAACTTAGACTGAAATTCAAATTTTATTTTATTTTATTTTATTTTTTTTGTCTGTAGTCCTTCTCACAAGGGTATTTGTCCACTCATCAGGGCTTCCATGACAGAGAGCTGATGGTCTCTGATGCCCCTTCTTAAATATAGATGACTCTATGAATGGAAGTTTGTCGTGGAATTACAGGGCTAAGGTTGAAATTGATGTATTTGACATTGCAAACTCAGCTGTGTCTTCGGTTGATTTCACACAGAAAGTCCTTGTGGAGTAGAAATTATGTTCTTTAAAAATATTTTTAAATTTTAATCTAAAAATACTATTTATTTTTATCAAACTTAAATTATTCAAAAAGGTACAGAAAAATAAATCAAGTACTTCACTCAATCCTTTTGCTGAAATAGCCACCCTTAACAATCTGGTTTATTTTCCATCCCAACATCTTTCACAAGAATTTGTTCTTAGATCTTGATCATGTCAGAGATCCTTAAGTATTATTTTAGTAATATTCATTTTGCCTACCCAAAATTACTCTCAGTAAAGAATCTGAGAAATACATTAGTCTAAAGGTTGTGTCTCAGTTTTTTTGTTTCCCACCATGTAAGAATACAGCCCAAAGGCCCTCATCAGATCCTGGCACCATGCTGTGGCCTTCAGCCCCCAGAATAGTGGGGAAATACATACCTACTTTTAAATTATGCAGGCTCAGGTATTCTGTGATAGCAGCATAAAATATACCAAGTCATTATAAGACTACAGAGCTCAGTAAAGGAGAAAGTTGTGTACTTAACACTTAGACTACTGAACATGTCTCTTACTCTTCTCTCATTGCTAGGAAAAATGCCTAACACTCAAATGAGGGAAGGAAAGGTTTATTTAACTCATAGTTACTGGAGGTTTTAGTCCATATTCAGCTGGCTCCAAGACAGAGTGGCACATGGCAGAGGGCAACCTTTCATGGTGGGCGGCAAAGAGCAAGCGCGAAGGGAGGAGTAGCAGCAGCTCAAGCAGCTGACTTCTCTTCCTTCCTTACACTGAAATGCAAATCACCTATCCCTGGGGAGGTGCAGCACCCATACCCACAATAATCAGTCACAAACTCCAGAAGTTCCCCATGACTTCATAGGCTTTGGGGCGACACCTAGAGACAAACGATAGCACCTTTAAAAGAAAAAATAAATGAGAAAACGGACACTATCTCTAGACAATAAAATACTAATGTTTGAACATATTTAGATGGAGTAATGTCCCAGGGATTCTGATCCCATCACTGAGGTAAAGATACCATTCTTTGCCCATTTTGAAGGATCACTAATCCCTGAATATTTTGCATTTTAAAATGAGGAAAATGTTTTAAACTAATGGAATTAACTCTTTCAGGGCAATCAACATAAGCCACAGCTAAGAAATAGTCACATTTGAGAGCAAGAGTCTACTGAAACAAGATCATGGAGGTGAGCAACTATTTTGGCTACTCAAAGCTTGCTTTTCTGTCCCACTGAACAGAAGACCATCATCACTAACTGTACATAGAATTGCCCATATATTCTCTTTCAGTATCAACTATCTCACTGGTCAGATGTGAAAATTAGTTTCCCCAAATATAGAAGAGCTGGGTGAATAATGTGTATCATAGTAACATAACTGACACTGCAGATCCAATTATGATTTCATGGTATTCTTGCTAGTAAGGAGACTAACTAGGACAGAGAAGTATCCATCTAGTATGTCAACTATGTATTTTTCTATGACACGATGAAATAAGTGTATCTTAAACACTTAAAAATTGTGAAACTTGAGTTACTTGCTTGTCAGCCCTGAAAAGTTTCACATTTGAGGACTCACTGATTATCAAAGTAACAGATTCCTGCAAGATCCTCATGTGATGGTGGTCGAAATGGGAAGGCAACCTGAGTGGAAGACATACATGCTTACAGATTAGTCACCACATGAATCGCACATGAATTTTAGATTTTTCTGTTTCCTCACCATGGTCCTTTAACTTGTAAGCCTTGGTATCCTCCTACATGAGGCTGGGTTAAAGCTATCTATGACAATGAGCAGAGTGAAACTGAACTGAAGTGTCAGACACACAGCGAGTGTTCCACACTGTAAGTTCATGAGCAGTACAGCGCCTGGGTGTTTTAAGTGAACATAAAAGTCCACTATAATTATCAAGAGTACTAGATATTCATTTCAGTAGGCAGAAGACATTTTGCTTACAGATAAATTGGATACTGTTTAAAAATGTCTTAAAGTTGCACCACAGTCATTAGGATGGGTAATCTTAAAGCTGATTGATGATGACCAGGATTAACAAGGTTGTAGGGCAACTAGAATTCTCATACACCCTAGGAAGGAATATAATGTGATACAGCCATATTGGAGAACATTTTAGCAATTAGTTGAATTATAAAACATATGCCTCTCATATCATCTGGCCAGCTTGACCTATTTTATTTTACTATTTGTTAATTTTGTAGTTTTAGGGAAGGTTCTACAGGGTGTTCAGGGTCTCACTACTAGATTGGGATTACAGGTGCACACCACACCACCCTATCTCTTGCCCTATTTTATAAGCCTTCTTTAATCTTGTTCTTCTTCTAATAGGATTTCATACACTTGTCTACAAAAATTCAGTAAAGGAAAAAGAAATTTTTTCTTGTGTCATTAGAAACACTGGACTGAGGGGCCAGGCAGGGTGGCTCAATGGTCTAAAGCGCTTGCTTAGGAAAGCTTAGGCGACTGCAGGGACCACAGCTCGAACCCCGGCACCCCATGCTGCGCCAGCCCTGCCCTAAGGGCAGGCTGAGCCAGTCATAAAAATAAACAAATAAACAAACAAAAGTTCTGAAACAAGAAAAAAATAAAACAAAATAAAAAATTCTTAAAAAAAAAAAAAAAGATTAGCTATTTGTAAACTGCAATGCCCATCAAAGAGGTCAATATTATGGCCTCTAATTTTGTTACGGATTTTTAAAAAGAAATTCCATATGGTTAAGGCTCTTACTGGTACAAAGGACAATAGAGTACACAAAACAGACACTGCTGATAAAATCAGACACTGATTTTATTTGCATAAAAATGTGATTTAAAGCGATCATATGCTCAATTTTTAAAAATTTTGGGTAGTAAAGTGTTACAGTGCAAGCAGGGTGAGACAGGAAGGAGATCTAGGCCAGCCTAGACAAGATAGTAAACTTCAGAAGGAGAGGAGAGGAGAGGGGAGGGGAGGGAAGAAGTGAGAAACAGAGGGGAGATGAGAGAGAGAGGGTGGGGAAGGACATGGGAGGAATTTTGTTCGCTTTTCATTGAATAATAAAAATGCCTGAGAAAATCCGCTTGGTGACTTGACTAAGAACACAGAACTGTGAAGAATCACAGAGTCAGAATTAGATTTCAGGTTTTTACTTCATATCCAGGGCCCTTTTAATATGTTTACATTTCCCCTAGTAACGTACCCTCTGCTTTCCTGCTTTCCTATGGTAGTTTCTTGTGGAAGTTAAAGTTGTGCATTGTTCATGAGCTGATTTCAAGCCTGATTCCTTCAGGAACCATTTCTTATTGACTCCACCATGATACCTCCACTAAGACTGAAAGGCCATATTGATGAAAAAACAAGGTACTAAATAGATAAAGCTCAGTATGAAATCATCTGAATGATAGGCTCCGTGAGGACGGTTGGGGCACAGCACATGGTCAATGCTTTTGACTGAATAAGTGATCTAGTGCATGGACAGGACCTGGTTTTAATTTCTCAAATGTGGTTGTGAAATGCCTAGGAAACAGTCTTAAAGCCTGGCCAGTTTTAACTAACAAATCACTTCCTGCAAGAAGTTTTTTGTGACCTCCATTCCTAATCTCAGTGGCAGAAAAGATGCCCCTGTCTGGGAGTCTTTTTTTTAACCCTGTGTGATGAGCCTATATCCTTAATAAGCAGTGTAAAAATTATTTCTAACTGTTCCACAAAATAAACATTTTGCATAGTGAGGTACCATATTATATTTCCTATCTGCACACATGGTATAATATTTAAATCAAGTTAAGCATGTCTGTTCCTCAGTCATCATCATTTCTTCATGGAAAAATAGTCCACATCCCTTCTCCTATGCAGTGATTATCTTCAGCTGCCCTAATATGCAATCACACACCAGTGCTTTGTACTCCTTCCGCTTCTCAGTGCCATTGACCTATCCTTCCCAGCCCTCCATCCCTTCCACTGTCCTTGGCCTTTGGTAACCTCATTCCACTCTCGACTCCTTTGAGATCAACTCCTGTAGAAGCTGACAGATGTATGTTTTCTGAATAGTGTGTGAGTTTGTATACTATACTATGGTTGAGTTCCCACTCATCATTGCCATGTGGCTGGATGCTTATGCAAAGAGTATCCACCGATTTAGACATAATCTTTTGCCTTCATAAACCTATTTATTTATATTTTCTATGTAAAAAACTAGAGTCATTATCCTGCAAATGTGAACCCCCCCCCAAAAAAAAAACAGTTAGGATCTATGCCAGCAGATCTTCTAATTCTCTTCCCATGAGGCAAGTTGCATTCAGGGAAGTGATTAGATATTGTAGAATGTATGTGTAATTAGAAGCATGCATTCTGTGTTTGTCCTGCTCCCTTCCATCCTGAGAGTACTGACCATTCTGAGAACATCTGCTTCCCCAGCTGTGCCCAGGCCACTCTGTGTACTTTAAGGCCTAGCACTCTCAGGTGCAGTGTCATTCATGTGCAGAGCTAAGGACTTATGGGCACATAAGATGGATTTCTATGCACAACCCCAGTCTTCAAGGCAATGTGTCTGTTATGTGGTGGCCAAAATCTTAGCGTTTGTTGCTTTTGGTTGTCAGTTGTCTTCTTCAAGGACTGCTTCAGAGCATCTTGAGAGGGTGGGGTCTAATAGATCATCCCAAAGCACTCAAGAGAAAAGCCACATTGTACAGCATTGGCCCTTGTAAGCCTATACCAACAAGCAGAGCATGCCAAGAACTTCTCTGGCTCCAGCTACAGGATGTACAACTTCCACTGTGGCAAAAGAACAAACAGAGCTGCCAGAGGAGTTTGAGTTCCAGGTGTCCAAAGAACATATTGCAGTTGTCCAAAATTTGGCCCATGGTGATGGGACAGAAAATCTGGATAGGAATTCTGAAGGTGCAGCTCCACCTGTCTTTTCATATGCAATGTATATTTCTTCCTTTGCAGTGGATGGTACCCTTCAGTGTTAACCAAGTTCTGCGAAATTTCTCTAGGCAAGTTTATGAGCTGTACACAAAAAGTCCATCACTTCTTAAATATTTTTCACATGTAAAACTTCATGCAATGAAATATCTAGAATATTTGCCAACAAAAGACACAGAAACCATTAGAGCCTTAACACATTACCAACTTTTGCAAATATTTGAATTATGAAAATTGTTTGAACATTGTCACATATTTGAGCAAACAGGTATGGTGTCTAGACTGATTTGAAGAGATCAGCTCAACAGAGATGAAATCCTATTTAAGAATTGTATGGACACATACCTAGCCAGATATTAAGGTTAGAATGAATACAGGCCGCATAAAAAGTTGGTGAATTGCTTCAGGAGGAACTAATTTACTGAATATTTAATGAATTTCACATCCAGGAAAATAGTATACACCTGAGAAACTTCAATAGACTAAATAACTTTCATATAAACTCACCACCAGAGTCTATCAGGCAGCAAAGTATTATGAATCAAGACTAGACTCTGTCATGGTGAAAACTTCTCCCAAAGAGGCATCTTCTTAGGAATGATCTATGTTACAGTTTGTGTCTAGTTGTCCCCTCAAAGCCTCATACAGTCATGAGGCAGTTTCTGGAGGTTGTGATTGATTCTTAATAATTCTGGGATTTCAGGCATGAATACTACGCCTGGCCCTAGGGTAGGTAATCTGCGTTACAATGTAAGGAGGAGAGAGAGGCTAGCTAGCTTCCTGAGCTACTATCTCTTGCTTTTCTGCAACCATAAATGATTGTTCTCTGTCCTGTGCCACTCTACCTTGGAGCCAGCTGAATATGGACTGAAACCTCCAGTAACTGTGAGCTAAATAAAGTCTTCTTTCTTTCCTTTGGATGTTGGATATTTTGGCCCAGCAATGAAAGAAGATTAACTGAGACAGAACTTGGTACCAGAGAAGTGAGATCATTGTGGCGACTATCTGACCATGTAGATTACAAGCATTTGGGCATGGCTTATAGGAAGAGATAGGAAAGTTTTGGAGAGGTTGTCTACAAGAGAAGTGCTGGGACGACTTTGACTTTTCTGTATGGGAGATTCTGGCCAGAACTCAGAGGAACAGAATACTTATAGAAATACTTCCTGTAAAGAACAGGCTGGGGAGGTTTCTGCTGTAAAGAACTGTACTGCTTGTTGGACTCCAGATGATTTGTATATGGTTTGGCAGAAAGTTTTGTCTGAATTTTGCTCATGTCCAGAGACTTCATCTGAGATGAAGATTAAATGTGGCAGACTGATTAATCTGGCAAAGGGATTTTCAGAGTGGTTGAATGTTGAGCAGTACTATGGCTATTGTTAGGGAGTTTTAATCAGACTTATGTTGAAACTGAAAAACACAGAACACAGTGAGATGATTTAAAATGTTATGAGTTTGGCCAGAAAGGAAGTACCAGTGAAGCTGTGGAATGCAAAGATAAAGCTAAGAGGACCTTTAATGACGATGAGCAGGAGCAGGAGAACGGAATGGATAGCTTGCACATCTCCACCCCTTGCAGCCTCAGAATTGCAAGATTGAGGGACTTTGCCTTGAGGAGAAAGCTGCAGAACCTCATGTTCCAGAATAGCGGCAGCTGCCACACCAGGTTCCAGAATGGCACTGGCAAGAAGAGTTTGTTCCTTAGAACCAGGTTCAGAGTGTTCAGCGATCCAGGTACTTGACTCCTATAGCCAAGAGAAAAGAAAGCCTGGCTACTGCTCCAGCTGGCAGCAGACCTTGGCATCATCCACGTGGCCTTGGTTTTAGGTGCATTCAGAATGCAGGTAATTTGTGTTAAAGAAGGCTTCCACCGAGATTTCAGAAGCTCTGGAGGCCAGGTAATGTGCCCCTGAGAAGGCAGTATATGAAACTGTGAATGAGAAGACTATTCAGTGGATACCCCAGAGGTTTGGGGAGGCCAGGATTGTGAATTGCCTGAGAAAAACTGCAAGGAAAGAGCAAAATAATCTGAGAACAAAGTCATAGAAGCTACTACCCACAGTACCATAGAGGTGGAGCTATGTGGAACTCATAATTTGTTGTAGATTGCTTTGGGTGTTCCACATAGAACTACAGAACTTAATGTCTGCCCTGCTGGATTTTGGATATGTGTTGGTCCCAATGCTTTGTATTATCCTGTTGTTTGTACCTCTTGGAATGGTAATGTTTATCATGAGCCACTGAATGTTGGAAGTGTTTAAATTTTCATTTGTGCTGGGGAAATTTGCCTTAGATCTTGTAGGAAACTAGGAACTTGGACTTTTCAGCAGTGCTGAAACTATTAAGACCATGGTAACTCTTAGAGATGGACTAAAATGTCTTCTTCATAAAGGGATGTACATGAGTTTGGGGGGCCCAGGAGAAGAATATTATGGTTTGTGTCTAGTTGTCCACCCAAAGTCTCATGCAATCATGGGTAGTTTCTGGAGTTTGTGATTGATTACTGATCCAATGCTGGGATTTTAAGTGTGAATGCTATATCTTGACCCTGGGCTGGTGTTATGGTTTGTGTTTAATTGTCCCTCCAAAGCCTCATGTAGTAATGTAGCAGAGATAAGAATTTCTGGAGTTTGTGATTATTGTGGATATGGGTGCTGCACCTGCCCTGGGACAGGTAATTTGCTTTACAATGTAAGTAGGAAAGAGAAGCTAGCTGCTTGAGCTGCTGCTAGTCCTCCATTTTCTCCTTTTTGCTCTTTGCCACTAGCATGAAAGGCTGTTCTTTGTCCTGTGCCACTCTTTCTTGGAGCCAGCCAAATATGGACTGACACTTCTAGTAACTGTGAGCTAAATAAATCTTTCCTTCCTTCATTTTGGATGTCAGGTATTGGTCCCTGCAATGAGAGGGGAATAACTGGGACAGGTGGGTAATCTGCTTACAGTGTAAGGAGGAGAGAGAGGCTGCCTGAGCTGCTGCCCTCTCTTCACTCTGCTCTTTGCCACCACCATGAATGTTTGCTCTCTGTTGCATGCCACTCTGCCTTGGAACCAGCTGAGTATGGACTGAAACCTCCACGAATTGTGAGTTAAGTCGAGTTTTCTTTCCTGCATTTTGATATTTTGTCCCAGCAATGAGAGAAGAGTAACTGAGACAGTCTGCAGTGGAACTTGATCAATTTGTCAAAGCAATTGGAATGCATTGGCCTAGATCTGTACTTTGGCACTGAGCTCAGGAAGCCAACATATGACTTCTTCAGCTCAACACCAGAAGTTCTACTGCAGGTGAAAGTAAAGGAGTTGACTTTTGTTTTAATCTGAACTTCATGCAGCCTCAGATGATTTCGTCCCATCTACTGTCAGGTAGGAAGAGTGTTCCTCCTTTGGTGGTAAAGGAAGATAAAATAATGCTCAGGATCTTCACGAATAAAATATCCCCAGCATCAAGCATTGGATCAACCATGGGGAAAATAAGAGGTAGCCATAGCAGAACAAGGAATTGCATTAGCTTATAAAATTGAGGGGAAACATTTGAGACAAAACCATTATGAATGAGGCTACACATCTGGAGGAAATATGTTTAAAAGTCACTTGGAAGAATGCCTCCCCATTGCTAGAGAGCCCACTTCCAGAACTTTTGAGTGCTTTTGTTTCTGTATTATAGACAGGGTCTTGCCATGAAGTCTACAGCTAGGCTTGAACTCTCTATGTAGCTCAGCCTTACCTCAGATTCATGTGCCTCCTGTATCATCCTCCTGGGTGCTGAGGGATACAGGTCTGTGTCACCACACGTGGCTACTTAAAGCTGCTGCTGTTTCTTTTCTCCTAAATGCATAAAAAAGGAACACAGTATATAAGAACCTTTGAAATGAATCTCTCATTTACTTGAACAAGTAAACAGAATGGAAGCCTTGAATTTCTCTGGTGAGAACACTGTCAACAGGGAAGTTTTGAAGCTCTTTTGAGAAGGTTCAGAAAATATGTCCTATAACATTTTTACTACTGTCATTTAGTAGCTACTCTCAACTGAGGCCAGTTAGGCAACCAGATACTTTATCAGTATTTGACCTACTAAATTCACCTATGAGAGCATGCACATGTATTTTCTCAAGATATGAAAGAAGTTAGAATCTTCCAGATTTAACAGAAGATGGTTTTGACCAATATATGGTCTCAAAATTTCTTACACCAAAGCTTAAACAAATGCAACTGCTTTTTTAATTCATGACACCCTCTACTTTAAATTTTTATTTTTTTTATGTTTGTAGGGCTAAACTTTATGTGGCCGACATGTTCATCATTATGTATTTCTTTTTGTGAACATGCACAGAAGCTCCCAGATAGCAAGAGAAAGTTTCAAAGTTCTACAAGGAAGCATTTATTTGTGGGATAATGTCAATTTCAGCACCCTTTTGCACAAGAATCAATTTACCATGACTCTTCTGGGTCTCCACGAAGTAGGGGAAAATACCAAGGCCTTATAATAATGATTTCTATGTTTTAAAAAATCAAGGTCACTGAAGGAACCAGGAAGACCATATATAGAAGTGGTTCTGCTCATTCTTCTTCCAAAGGGAGCCCTGGATCCATGCACTCCTCACTCTACTTCTCTCCATCTTCTCAATGAGAAATCACCCGTCCTCTGCTAGCTGAACTGCAGCCATTGCACTCTGGTCTGCTCCCCTCTGGGATGGTTTAAGTGTCTGTGTCTTGCCCAAACGTTATGTTATAACTCAAGCTCCACTGCCACAGTGGAGGAGGGGGGCATTGTGGAAGATCATTAGCTCCTATGAGTTCTGTCCTCATGAGAGAAATTAACACCCTTATGATCCAGGGAGACAGCTTAGTGGCAAGGTCCCACATTTAATCCCTGGTACTGAAAAAAAAAAAAAAAAAAAGAACCAAAAGGAAAAAATTAATACCCTACCAAAGAAGTGTTGGGGAACTGACTCTCCTTTTGCTCTCTATCCCTGTCCCCTTCCCTTGTAAGGATGTGGTGTGTAGCTCAGCTCCTGGATCCAGCGCTCAGACTGACTCTTGAAAGCACAGCCTCTACCCTCAGCAAACCTGCCCCTATCTTGACCTTCCAAGCTCACAGGAAGGTAAGAGATAAATATGTATGATGTATAAATAACTCAGTCTAAGTATTTTGCTGCAAAAGCAGGAATTGACTTAGTCCCTCTCTTATTTCCTCAAAATGTGTCCCACTTAGCAAACAGATCACCCTTCTAAATCTAAGTCAGACCCTATCACTCCTGTATGTAAAGAACCTCAGCCTGCCTAGCTTGGAATGAACCCCAAACTCTTTGCCATGGCTTACTAGAGTTGACAGTATCTATGTCACTAGAGTTATCTATTGCCTGCTCTCTACTTAATGTGCTTGAGACACAGTGTTTGGTTTTCTGATCCTTGGCTCTGCTTACCTCCTTTACAACCCACACCTTTTATATTTGTAGTTCCCTCTAACTGGGATCTCTCCCTCAGCTCCTGAGAGCCAACTGCCTCCCATTCTTCTGCTGTCAACTTTTCTACTCACCATGAGCTTCCACTGCCATCCTGATTAAAGTGGACCTCCAGAGTAGGCCCCATTCACTGTGTAATTACTTTACTGCCGCCCATGCACTATTTTTTAAAGCATTTTTTATTTTATTATTATTTTTTTCTTGTTTCAGAACTTTTGTTTGTTTGTTTGTTTGTTTGTTCATGTTTATGGCTGGCTCAGCCTGCCCTGAGGGCAGAGCTGGCGCAGCATGTGGTGCCGGGGATCGAACCGCAGTCCCTGCAGCCACCCAAGCTTTCCTAAGCAGGCGCTTTAGACCACTGAGCCATCCTGCCGGGCCCCCACATGCACCATTTTTAAGCACTGATTTCAATTTGAAACTACTTTGGTGAATATTTTATTTCTGAATTTATTTTCTAACTTCTCCTATGAAAGACAAGACTGAGAGTAGGCACCTTGCCGCTTTCCTCCCTGCTGAATTGCTGCAGCTGTTAGAAAAAACTACAGAGTGATCTCTCAATAATTAGTTGCTGAATGAATGGGTCTTAGTTACTTTTTCTTATCACTGAGACAAAATACTATGCACTCTAAGTTCAGGGAGGAAACGATTATCTTAGCTCACAGTTTGTAGAAGATTCAGTCCATAATTGGCTCACTTCAGGGCAGAGGGGGATCACAGAGGAGAAATAGTTCATGGTGGCAGGAGGCAGGAGGCAGGAAAGCAGTGAATCAGTGAAGAAGCAGCAAGTGACCGCAGCGGTCTTCTTTCTTTGCCTTATATTTCATCTAGACTACCTGTGCTCAGGGTGGGTAGCACTCACACCCAAGGAGGGCCTTCCCATTAGCCACACTCAGAACTCTGACAAACCAATCAGTGGAATCCTTTAGCAATCAGACCCTTAATCCCAGCATCACAGACTCTAGGCCCTCCTGGAAAAGCACTACTGGAAAAGCACATGTGTGACCACAGGAGGCTTTGAGGGACATCTGGATAAAAGCCATACCAAAATGAATAAATGAGGTATACACTCCAGACAATTTCTTGTACCAGAATATCACCCTGCTGGGAAGCCAGAAAGAAAAGAAGTACAAATTGCTAAAATTTATGCTATTGAAAGATGACACTTTGCCAGTTGGAAATATGGGCTGTAAGAGGAAAAGGGGAAGAGATGCATTTGGGATCACTCTGCTTAGGGCTGTCAAGCTGTGGTTCAAGTATGAGAACGCTGGACTCCAAATGACATGCTATTTCACTGGATGGCACTGACTGGAAGTAGAGCGAATTCATTCCCTTAAGATGGTATGTGAGAGAATGGCATCCAACACTATTCCATCATCAAAGTGTCATCAAGGGTCAAGTATGCCTGGCTTTTGACAATGAATTGAGTTGAGAAATGTGCTAATAATTATTAGATCTGTATTCCTCTGTAATTATTTCAAGTGACTCACCAAGCCATGAGTCAATCGGAAGCTTAATCCTTAATAAAATAAAGCAATATCCGTAGCAGATTTCCTCTGTTCAGAGCCACAAAAGACATGCAAAGAGAAGACGGGTAAAATCATAATGCATTTAGCCGGAAATAAGAAATTAATTCTGGGAAATCAGTCTAATTGCCTAACTGGAGGCTATCCCAGATTTTCAAAAGTTACTCTTTAAAGGAAAAGGGACATGTTCTGAGACATTAAGTGGCTGCATATTAGGCACAGTGGTTTTACCTCTCCTCTCAAGACTGATTGTCTCTCTCTCTCAGAGAAGTAAATTCTCAGCTGACTATAACGGTGCATGGGGGCAATCCCAGAAGTTCAGGAGGCTGAGACAGGGATTCTAAGGTCGAACCCAGTCCTCAAAATGGAAGGAAGAAAGGTACATAAGCAGGCCAGGGATGCAGTTCAGGGTTCAATCCCTAATACTGCACACACACACAGACATACACACACACACACACACACACATTTCCTTTGTCTAGTAAATGGTCAATTCATAATCACAATCAAACACACTCTGGAAAACTTACATATGAATCCATTACTCATCAAACAGGAACTATCTCCTTGTGTTCTATTGTTTTATTAGCAGCTCTCATCAATTCTGCTGTGCTGAGCATTTTAGTAAGAGCTTCTTCTATTATCTCATTCTATTCTCATAGCAACCCTGTTTCTCACATTTCATGTGTTATGAAATTAACCTTCACAAAGAGAAATGACCTGCTTATGGTCATACAGTGGGAGGAGTCGGAGGGAAGAACCATTTCCACGGGTGCCAGCTGCACTCCCAAACTGTAAAGCATTCCCCTGTAATCCCTGAACTTTGAGGAGCACTGTAGCCTAGGGCCATAGCCTCACAGCTGAGAACTATGCTAACCACTGTTTAACAGAAAAAAACAAAACAACAACAAAAAACTTACAGTCAACTACTTCACTTAATTTATTTTTTATTATAGTATTGCTTATTATAAGCATAAACATAAATCTGAACATATAATTTTATATTTACAATGCATGTGAAACTATGAAACCAAAATATATTTGTGAATAAAATATAAACGGAGAATTAAAACAACAGAATCCAAATTAACGCAGTTGAATGGGTGCAATGATTCTCACTTTACCGAAACTCAGCTGTCACTGGCAGCAGCAGGGATATGGTAGGGGTGCTACAGTGGAATTTTTTCTGATTCTGCCTGAATCTTGACAGGTTTATCAGGCTGTTGTAGGCAGCTAAATTAGGTAGAAATATTATGGGCAGTCAGACAGGGCCAGGCCCTGAAGGACACAATATGGAAGACAAGGTGACTTTGCAACTTTGGAAGAGACAGAGCCTCCCTGCTATGGGCCAGACCTCAAGACAGGAGTAAACAAACACAGCCGCATACTTCCCTAAGGATGGGCATCAGGGGCTGACATTCTAAATAGGTATGAATCACCTTGAAAGAGCCCTAATGAGTCACTAACCCAACCCCCAATAGGAAGAGACCCTGTCTCACATTCATGCCCACTTGCTATGTGACTTGCTTCCTCATTTAGTACTGGATTTAATCAATTTTCCCTGGCAATGGTGCCTATAATCATATTGTTTGGCCATAGATTTTTTTCCCACCTCATGCTTACTTAAGCGAGTTCCCATGTTCTCCACCACCTTAGACTTGCCTCACCACATAGTATTACTCTATAAAAGTCCCTGGAAGAGACAGCTTCCCGGGGACAACCTCCCTCACCCACCTTCTATCACTCTCTTGGATAAGAGCTTTATTTCCCACAATAAATATATTCTGCTTTTAACCTCTGTTTGTTCCTAAAATTCATCCTTTGGTTTTGGAGAACATGAACTTGTCCCAGGCACCTTTCAGGTTTCCAGTTTCATTCTCCTATATCTAGGTAACCACACAGCAGAGAAACAGAGGCGGAAGGAAAGATGGAAAGGGGCTTTATTATCTTTCAGGACACAGAGAGAATCTGGGGAATATAAGAAATTCTCTAAACTGTAACAAAGAGAGCCTAGGTTTTTATGGCCTATAGCCAGGATTGGAGTTTGAGGAGTATATTTAGAGATGCTTGAGGAGCTGATTGGGGTCTTCCCTGAGGAAGCAGGAGAGGTGAATAAAAATTGCACCCTAAGCTGAGTTGGTAAGAAGAGGGAAGGTGGTCTCTGGGAAGATGAGCTGCTGTTTTAAGGGCTTCAGCCATATTAGATGACCACCATAATTACAGCCAGAACCTATCACATCTCAGTCATGGAGGTGTGATCTACCACCTTTTGGCAGTAAAAATACCAATGAGGCTTTGTGTTTGGTGATACATTTGGCCTACAAGTGGCTTGAGCACGACATTGACAGATGGGCTTTTCCTTTGCTCTCTAGTCTGTGACCATTAAAATAGCACCACCAAGTGCCAGCCTGAGGGTAAGCATGGATGCAAACCGAGGCACTGAAACGGTGCTGCAGTATGGGTAGAGAATCAGCTAAATACACAGGCAGAGTGACAGTGATAGCACTGGATGATATAGAAATGAATTCAAAATTTAAAAAAATCTGGAGAACCTGTGGACATTAGATGTATGTCTCATGGGTCCATGCAAAAGGGTCAGCAGATCCTGTACTGAGTAGGAATGATGCCCAGGATTGATTCATTTTGGTTGGAAATGACAATGGGTATGGGGTACAAGTTACTTCTTGTGTTAATTCTGGGTGCTTCCATCTATAAAACTGGAATAAAAGAATTCTGTTCTCTTACAGCTGTTGGGAGGATGAAATAATGCAAGGTGTGTGAATGGTTCAACCCGTGAGGAAAAGGGCAAGGCAAGAGCTTTACCATTTTTTTTTTCAGAATTGCTCATATTATTAGGTGATTATAGTATAACGAGGAAAGCAGGTATTCATAATATTATACAATCCAGGGAAGAAGTAGGTGGTGGACTGACGACTGGTGGTCAACTTATAACACCCAGATGAATTGAATCCATGGGTGCTGGGAATGGAAGGCCCACCTGAGGATAGCTGCCAATGAAATAGGGAGAACTAGAGAAAAGGAGGCGGGGCTGTTAGGAGGGTGTTGGTTCCTTTGGTGGAGCTTGCTGTGCTGACTTCCCTGACAAGAACTTGGCTGTTAACGGAGGAGCTGGGCACCTCACTATTGCTAAGGTAGGCTGTGGTACTTTCTGGAAGAGCTCTGGTCCTTACTTTGGGCACTGCTGCCTGTGTTAGCCTGCTGGCCCAGCTCCTTCATCCCCCTGGCACAGACTTTCTAGCCTCCAACACTAACTTTTGGGACTTCCCAGAACAGATCCTTGAGGTGAGGCATTGTTGTGGGCTCTAGGCCTCCAGCTGGATTCATGGGGGCATTGTGGTGGGCTCTAGGTCCTCAACTGGACTCATGCAGGACCTTGCTGTGGGATCGAGGCTCTCAGCTGGATTCTTGGGTCTTTAGTGTGTGGATAGATTTCCTCGAATCTCTTTGAATTTGACCCTTTGGGTGACTGCTATCGGATAATCTTTTAAACTATATATTCTGTATTTAGTTGTTTTCCCTATAACCCCCTTACTATAATAAAGTACTTTGCATCTTTATATACAAAGTGCTCTTTAATATATTTAAAGCTGTGGAAATACAGGTTAACTATTCCTTATCTAGAATGCTAGGGACCTGAAGTGTCTTTAAGGTTTTAGAATATGTGTATATGCATGAGGTAATGTGGGTATGGGACCCAATTCTAAGCATCTAATTCATGCATGCTTCGTATGTGTTTTATGCAAATAGCCTGAAGGGAATTTTAGGCAATACTTATCATTAGGATTGCATCTTGACTGGGGTCCATAACCTGAGGTCAAGTGTAGAATCCTCTAGCTGTGGTTTCATACTGGCCCTCAAAATGTTCAGGCTTGGTGGCATTCAGGGTCTCAGATGTTTGGATTGGGGATGCTCAACTTGTAGCAAATATGCCCAGGTTGTAAGTGGCAAAGCTGGCATTTGCACGTAGGCAGCTAGCTCCTCGGCTTGTGCTTTCCTGGTCTAAGAGGTGGAAAGGTAAGGAAGAAAGTGAGGAACCTTGATCCTGAGTAGAGCTGATCTGGGGACTCTCGAGACCATGCACATAAGCATCGTGCTCCATGGCCTCCTGCAGCAGCTGTCACAGAAGCCTGAACAACAAGGGCCCCATTCAGCATCAGGACTCTTATTTCTCCCTGGCACATGTGGCTGTTGCTGTGGATTTTCTTGCATCAAACACATTAAAGAGAAGCTACTACCCCCAGAGATGGACCGCTTAGTACCAGAGGGCCAAGTACAGTGATGCAAACTGCTTTTGTTAAGAATGTGCTTCCCTCAGACACTTAGCAAATACAATTAGTCTCAATATTTAAATATCAGTTTACAATAACACTTAGGCATCTTTGTCACTTTTTCCCTTGCTCAGGCCCAATACAAGACACCCACAATTTAAAGGAAAAGAAGTTATTTTGGCTCAGTTTGTAGGGGCGCCAGGTCATGGTGCTGGGCTCCAGGGCAGGACAGTGTGAGAGACAGGCACAGCAAAAGAAAATGTGCTCATAACTGGGTAGAAGCTGAGAGCAGTCCAAGAGCAGGCTGAGAGGAAGTGGGCAGGAAGATGCCCTTCCCAGCCAGCACTCAGATGATCTGTCTCTTCTGAGCATATCTGGCCTTCCAAGGGAGCCAATTGTTCCATCCCCACAATGCAATCACCTTCCAAACACTTCAATCCTTGGAGGCCATTTCAGTCTTCAATAATAATTGTAGGTGTGAACATCTATTGAAAAACCAGAATATCTACAGACATTGAGCCTACATGCCCACAGGCTGCCACTAAGCAGAGCTAAACAGCAAAGCGGGGAACGAGCTGGTGTTGCCGCTCTTACCTTCAGAAGAAGGCCAATTTCCTTAAGCACTGAGATATGAGCTCCTTACTCCCTGCGTGGGTGCCTGCTGCTGTGGCCAAGGCTGTTTCATTGATTTGGCTTAGGTCCTCCCACTTTCTAGAGCCCAAGACCCAGGAAGTAGGGGAGCCTGAGAACAATTGGCCACTAATTCCGCTTGAGTTCATATGCCCACCCTGATGCATCCTGACTTTACCACTCCTCCAGACAAGAGGATGAGCCCAGCTCTGTCCTGTGGGCGTTGGTGGTGTGAATTTTTCTGGTAAAGGGGAATTAGCAATGTACCATGAGCAAGGACTACAAGTGCACGTGTGTTGGGACCTCCTTCCCTCTCCTACTCTTGGGAACTCTCACTGACCACATAACTATCTTTGAGTAGTGTTCTGCATGATGCTGGTCCTGTGTGGGGAGGGTCTGTCCTGCTGGTAATGCCAGCACTGGCTGACTGAAGGGCAGAGCATGTGAGCAGATCGGCCAGCCACATCTGAAGAAGAAATTATTTCAAGCCACTGGCACATGAGGTGATCGCTCATGCAGTAGCAACTTACAAGAGAGCAAGAGCTTGTAGTGGTCCCTACAGCAGAGCCTCCAGCCCAAGCCTGGATTTGCTTCAGAGTTCCAAATGGCATGCTATCTCCACAAAGAAAGCCTCGAATGGGTTTCCTCTTCAGCTTGGGTTTTTTTATTTGATGTCATAGAATGAAAAAGACAGAAATGAAATATCAGTACAGAGTTGTGGTGTTTTTAGAAATGGGGAATGAGCATGCAGAACATGAAGGTCAATGCAGAGAAATGCAGTCATACCATTCTTAAGCAGTTTCTTGGTAATTCTCCCAAATCTGAAGAGGAAGAGTTTATTTTTGCAAAGTGTCCAAGATGGTGATAAAAGCAACATCGTAGTTTCTATTTTGAGTTCTTACAGGTCCAGTATTTTTCTAAGGGCTCTTCATGTAGATTTTCTTCTTAAATTCTCAAACTTAAGTCTCAGAGAGACTTTAAAGGGTAACTTCAGAACTCTAGGGCAGACTCCTACTCTACAGTTTGGCTAACTAAAAGGTAATTTTACTTACATCTACACTTTACTGTTTTCCTTGTGAAGACAGACATGGTAATAGAAAAAGATTTACATCTATACAGATTCTAAGATATTATCTGAATTTGAACAGGGCCTTACCAGGCTTTTTTTTTTTTTTTTTTCTTCAAGATAAGCTATGTAGGGAGCTGGGGAGATGGCTCCGAGGCACAAGTGCCTGCTGGGCAAGTGCAAGGTCGTGAGTTTGAACCCCAGTCCCACAAAAACAAACAAACAAACAAACAAACAAACAAGATAAGCTATGTATTTTTATTGTTAAAAGAGAAAGTAATGTCATATGAATGACTATGTGACCTAAAAACCCAATTCAAGGGGGTTTGGGGACATACATACTTTTTAAAAATTGCATTTAATTAGAAATAACAATGTGACAGTTTCAAAACACATTAGTAGTACATTTCCAGTACTTGATACAATGCATATTGTTGTCCTCATAGTAGTTATATAGAGCATAGGGTGTAGATGTAATAATCTTTCTAATCATTATTGGTAGAAAAAATTTCTTCTCATTGAACTAAGAGAAAGTAGTTGTATACATAATCCAATGTTCCTTAATTGCAGTGAGTTATTGACAAGACTGGCAATGATGGAAGCTGCTGATTTAAGCCTTTTACAGCTCAGCATACTAATTTAGCTTTACGTTTTATGCCTCGTGGTTAAACTTTTCTCCTGGGTGGTTAAGGGCAAGTTAAAGCAAAACCTGTATAACAAAACATGGAACTTTTGTATCTCCCAAGGTCAGTCAAATCCCCTCAGAAACCATGTACAGTGCTCTGTAGAACTACGGTCAGTGTCAGCCATCTGGATGTGTCATGGCCATTGCTTGACCAATTTGCTCTCTGCGAAAGCCTGAGAGAATGTTTTCTCTCTAGGTGACTCTTCTTAGGTACACAGTATATCTTCAATCCCTTTCCTCTGTAGCCCCATAATCTCCTTGAAGTGCTAGGGCCAAAATATTGGCTATCCTGGCAGCCATTATTTTTCTCCAATTTTTGGTGTGTAAACTTGTATTCTTAACTCTCTAGAAGAAAAGTTTAGTGATACTATTACTCTATAACCTAGGCACTTGAGCTTAACATCACTGTCTTTGTGAGTACCAAACATCTTAGACTTAACTTGGAATTGGTATTATCTATCAACCACTGATATTCTAATAAATGTTTATAGAATGTGATAAAAGCAGTTACCCATTTTTACACAGAAATGTGTAACACTAAAACTATACATGGAATGCTTCTCATCTGGTCTTTTAGATGTGTGCTGCTTCTAATGTAATTTTAGTTATTGCTACACTCTAAAGTAAATGGTTGGCTTACAAGAAAACAAAAATAGTATTAAATGGGAGTAAGAGAGTAGGAAAAATACCGAAGAATTGATGGGCTACAATTTTTTTGTATGTTTAGATTTCCCAGATTTGTTTTTTTAGCAGTTTCCAGCCATTTTGAATTTAACATCAGTTCTGAGCAAGCACTTTTACTCCTAGCCGCCAGAGGGCAATACAAGCCTATGTTTTCATCTGAAGCCCATGGTCTTGTGTCGGTGCCTACTGCCTGCGTTCCTTATCTAATAATCTGGAAACTCCGCTTTCTCCTTCATTACGTTATATTTTCTTTTGTTTTACTTTTCATTTTATATTGCGTAAAGTTGCCCAACTTTTCAAGACATGTGTTTTCCAACCAACGATGTGATATTGAGGAAATATCAGTGAATAAAATATCACAAAAGTACTTTGCTTTGTGGTCCTATGCTGGTACCATTGACCTCTGGAAGTCATTCAGCTTTCTGGGTCAGCTTCATTTATATAACGATATGATGAGGTTCAATAATCTAAGGATGGCCCCAACTCTACAACTTCTGATGTAGAAGTTGGCATGTGTCTTAATACTGCACAAGAAAGGATGTATCTCATTTTTCTGAGATCCTGGAAGCTTTCAACAAGCAACATGAGAGAGGTGACAGTCTTTCCCTGGCTGCTGCTCAGACTCATAGCGATCCTCCTGTTTTCAGCCTCCCAAGGACTGGGATTACAGGTGTGTGCCACCATGCCAGTCTCGCTGGCTGGCTCAGTGCACCTGGGGGCAGGGCCGGCACAAACTCTAATTTTTCTATAAGCTTTTCTTATACATAAATTGGAAAAACCTGACCTACCCAATTTTGTCAATATTGTATCTTCAGTGAGCAAGTATAGCAGAAAAGGTGAGCAGCGGCCAGATAAGCTGCTGTCTACAGGCCAGAGGCAGATAAAGAAAGGCCTTGAGCATCAAGCATCGGCCCACCAAGTGGGAGTGTGTATGTGTTCGTGTGTGCACGTGTGTGAGACAGGATTTCATTCTGAGTTCAGGCTGTCCTTGAACTCACTGTTTAGCCCAGGCTGTCATTAAACTCAAAGCAGTGTTCCTGCCTTAGTCTTCTGAGGAGGGCTGGCATCGTACAGTGCCCCAAGTGGGAATTTTGTGTTATAATAATCGCCAGTTAGCCAGACACGTTATGCATGACAGTGGTGTCATTGTCATCAGGTTTGTTTTGAGAGCAATAGCTCTGGCAGTAGTGATGTATGACATCTGGAGTAGGGAGAGACAGGATGGGCGGGGTGGTGAGCATGCTGGAGACGCATGGGGGTGGTGGCCGCTGTCACGGGGGAATTTGAGAGCTTTTAAAGATAGACCTGCTGGAAACCAGTCAAGGCAAAATGACTTTCCTAATGGCAGGAAATTGGGCATTGAAGGTATAAAATTTGAGGACTGGAGGAACAAATGGAGAAATCCAAAATCCTTATAAGTGGTCAGTCCTGGGGAAGAGTAACCACTTCCATGTTTCTGTCCTTTAGAGAGATGAAAAAATATTCATATTTTGTGGGTGCTGGTGCACATTTCTTTGATAACAGGATTAATACTAAAATAATTTATTTATACTTTTCTCATATTTTTTATTTTCTATATAAAAATACAGGCTTGTGAGGTCAGGCTAGTAGCTCTTCCCAGGAGAGGAAAGGATGCCCAAGATTCAGAAAGACTGAAGTCTAGGCTGAATGTAGGGGAATCGTGCTTAACCAGTGCAAGCTTGTGAAATGCTGTGATGTTAGTTGTAGTGAGTGCGATTTTTCCTAAAGGAAACAAGAAAGTATATTACTGCACTGGAAAGTGCCTCTTCCTACTCTGTAAAGTGTAGGGCTTTCAAAAATGAGACGGTGACTTCCTAAAGAAGAGACTGCTTTTTTGCACATATTTGTTAGATAAAATAATACCAGTGGCTTCTAGAGCAGGAGTGATGAGTTAGAAGCTGACAAGAGGTTAAAACTGAAGATGCCTTTTTAAATTACCCACAAGAAGGGTGTAGAACTACCCAGATTGGGAACGGAACTGTGAAAAGATACTAATACACTAATTGTTAATCTTTACCACTTTGGATAACGTCAGTATTTCCTGTGGCCAACTTCTTCTATGGATCATAGTGGTCACCAGGGCTAATCTCCTGGCTCTCACCTCATGGATATAAAAATAAACTTAAATCTCCTACTCAGGAAGGTAAGTGCTGCTTGTCTGAAAGTCTACTAAAGGAATCAGTATGATCAGGGACTGAGATTATTTTGATTGATTCAAACTGTCAGAGTCCGCCCCTGAACCTGGTATGGTTTGGTCTTGTTATGATGGAAAATAGAAAATGTGTGACTATTCCCACCTCATAAGCACATGCATCAGAGGCTTGGCACTTTCTGACAGTTCATGGCAGGTAAGGCGTTTAGCTGAAATATGGGTGCAAATGCAAATCTCATATCTTTATAGTTTTCAAAGTTCTTTTATACTAACTCATTGCTCTCCAGAACAGTCCCTGAGGTTTGCCAGAGAGAAAACATGATTCCTTTCTTTTCAGCTGGAGAACTAGAAGGTAAAAATAGTCACTGTGTCCTGGCTGTGAGTCAACGAAAAGAAGATGCCTCTGATTTTTCTCGACAAGTTACTTGATGTTGCAGAGACTCAGTTCATCAGTAAAGAGGGATTACAATACCAACCACAAACAACCAGAGGAAGAGGAGGAGGAAGAGGAGGAGGAAAGGAAGGACGCAGGTGGAGGCACCAACTCCACACAGGCTGCCTACATCCAGACCTCGGCGCCAGCACACGTCTTTAGCTGGATTCAGGGAGTCAGGAAGCCATGGCTCTCAGCTTCAGGGTCATCAGCAGCTCCAACAGGATTGCTGGCAGGATCAACTGGGCAATGAACACAGAGCATGGAGCACAGTGTGGGGCGCAGGTGAGCCTCAAGCAGGATTTAGACAGCATGCTTGGAGCACCACCTGCTAACCCAGGTGGGGATAATTTCTCCCAAGATACTGTTAAAATGCTTGACGAACGTAAGAGCTGTTCCATTTACAGAACACTTTGGGTTTTAGTTTATTTTACATAATCTGGAATGCTTTTTTGGTGAGAGTCAGACACTGGAGGAAATGTGCCACATTCAGTTATTTTCGCTCTCACAAGCTGAGCCAGATAGCAAGTAAGGAAGCGAGCACACCCACACGGTGCCGGCTTTCTGCGGCAAAAGGCACGTGCACCCCCGACGAGAGTGAAAAACAAACCTCCACGCAAATCTCAGTTCCGTGACATCCACTTCCCATCGCTGCAGTAGCATCTTCTTCTCATTTGAAAAAGAAAGTAGAACACTTGGCGTGAAGAAGGCAGTGGTGAGAAAGCCGTGTTTGGACAGCTATTTCGTAACTCTTAGGAAAAGCACCGGTTCTGCTCTGGAAGCAGAGGCTGGATGGAAACCCGCCTTCTGTCTAAATGTCAAAGAGCACCAACGCTCAAATGCAAGGTGTTTTGTGCTCAATTTAGAGACCTGTTGTACTCTTTGTCATCTGTTTTTAGTTGTTAAGCTCGCAGAGGATTGGTGTGTGATCCTGTTTTAAAGTTATTTTCCAAAGTAGGTCAGAAATTTATAAAGAAAAGTAGAGCTAGGAGCCTTTCTTTTTAAAATTCTGTTTGCTTCCTTAAAAGATAGCACAAGTGGATTGAATGTTCCTATTTATTGCAACTGTAACTTTCAAAAATATGTATTAATTAACTGAAGAGATTCATTAAGAGCCAATTATGCTCACTAGGGAAAATAAAGCACAAACACAAATAAATAAATTATAAATTAAAAGCATTCGTAATCCCAAACCAACTGCTAACCACCCTTAATATTACAACATGTGTCTTTCCACCCATATATGTTTTCAAGAACACTGATGTTTTAAATAGGTCGTGCATGTATGTTTGTGTACATATTTCACTGTACACATAATATTCTAAATATCTATGATAATTTAAGTTTTTCTCTCTTTAAGATTTATTAATTATTAAGAATGCATATTTCAAGGGCTAGTCAGATAGCTCAGTGGATTAAATCACCTGCAAGCAGGCACAGGAGAACCCTGGGCCAGTTGTGTGGGGCAATTGAGACTGGGTGTGGTGGCACATGCTGGTAACCCCAACTCTTGGGAGGCTGTAAACAGGTGGATCACTACGAGTCCAATCTAATACTGAGACCCTGAATACCCTGTAGACCCATCGCTAAAAAAAAGAAAATATGCATATTTCATACATACAAAAAGATATCAAGAGCAATATGATAAACACTAGGAACCCAACACCAGTTAAGCAAAAAATCATGGTTAATCCAGCTTAACCTCTCCTTTAAGTGAGTCTAAAACTAATTTAGTATTTATTGTTTTCACCAGCTCTATGTGCTTTATCTTATATTAGTGTACGTTAAGTAATTTCAGTATTTCACTTATTAAATGTTATATAAATAGCGTCATTTGCTGGTTTTTCTGAAAGTCACATCTTTCCTTCATGGTTTTTTTTAGATTCACATGTGTCAAGACTGTATATGAAGGGGAGGCTGAGGCAGGAGGATCGGTGTGAGTTCGAGACCAGCCTGGGCTACAAAAGGGAGCTCAAGGCCAGCCTGAACTGCATAGTGAGACCCTGTCTCAAAAAGACAAAAAAAAAAAAAAAAAAAAAAGACTGTATATGAAGCTTCAGCTATTAATTAATTTATTATTTCTTTAATATATTTGGTACAGTGTGTCTGGCTGGCACAGCTCTGACTCATAGTGGCCCTCTTGTTTCAGCCTCCCCAGTGCTGGGATGGCGGTGTGTGCCATCACGCCAGGTCTGGTGACCAGCTCTGCACACCCTGGGGGTGGGGGTTGGCACAGTACACAGTGCTGGGAATCTAACCTGGTTCCTGCGCTTGCCTAAGCAGGCGCTTAGTCACTGGGCTATCTTACAAGCCTCTGAGCTCTCTTGCTGGTCCAGCTATTTTTACTATGGTACAGCATTCCAATTTATAAATGTGCTACAAATTATTTTTTATCTATTGAGGTGATAAGCAGGGCTAGTATATCAGGTCTGTATGGAAGTACCTTTGTATTCTGGGGATGGAATTGTAAGGCTAAAGGGCTTGAACACTTTAATTGCATGTTGTCAAGTCAATCCCAAAAGAGTTGTGTAAATTGATTCCCTTCACCATGTAAAACAGAAAATATTCTATGTGTAAACATTGTTTTGCCTACCACACAGGTGTGAAATGATTTTCATTGTAGTTCTAGCAATTACTTCCATAGCTGCCGGTGAGTTGGAACACATTTGTTCTTTGACCTTTCTTTAAGTTCATTGATTTTGTGTGCTTCACCAATTTCAAATTGGTCTTCATTTCATAGATAGGGAAAAAATATATGTCTCTGTGGATAATTGCAAATTCCATATGTATGTGAGATTTTGCAGTCATGTTATCAACAATATCTTTGGTTTCTTGCAATCATTGTACATCTTCTTGGTATATTTAGTTAAAGAAGCCTTAGTGTTAATACAATTGTGTTTATTAATTATCTATATTTAGTCTTTTATTTTATTTAATAAACACCTACTCCATGACATAAACACCTACTCCGTGACATAAATTTGCTTTGGTTTTTAAGTTGTTTTGAAGAATTACTTTCCATAGTTAGATTCATTACCCCAAGAATCAAGCTTTGTTCAATATTTATCCAGGTTCTAGTTTCAATTTATTCACACTATTTCTCAGCACCATTTGCAGAGAGCTCATCTTTCCCCTTGACCTTGAAAGACTGCCTCCGATTTAGGCCAGGACTTTGCACCTGTGTGAGTGTTGTTCTTAGCTCTTTATGACCAGGTTCAGTATGGTTCTTGCCAGGTTCAGCTGGTCCATTTATCTAAATCTACCAGTGGCTGCCTAATAAATTTTATAATATTGTTTTATATTAAATTTTACAGTTGATGATAAAAATCACCAACCTTGTTTTCTTTATAATTCTGTGGCTTATACTTGGATAAACAATCTTTTTCATGTACTGTTCAGCAGTCTATCTACCAGTACTTTATTGAGAACTTCTAAATTTATGACCATCAGAAATATTTATCTACAGGTTTTCATTCATTCTTTCCTTGTTATTATGTTCATGTCTGGTTTTGGTAACAAGACAATGCTGGCCTCAGAATAGACTTAGCAAGTCTTCATCTGTATCACTACGCTGCGATACCAGGAAAAGAAATGGCGTTCTTCTTCCTTTAAGCAGTGAAGTTATCAGTCAAGGCTTTATTTTACTGAGAGGTGTTTTATTACTGATTTTACCTCATTTACATTCAATATAATTTCCTATCCTTTGATCTTCCATTCATGTATGTGTTTACTAGTGAGATGAATTCCTTCTACCCAATATATTATTGGACAGTTCAGTCCACTTACATTTCCAGTTACGATAGGAAAGGACTTACTGATTTTATTTGAGCTGTTTTGAGTAAATTTTGGTTTTCTTTTTTCTTTCCTTTGTCTTTGTACTTTGATGTTTTGGTGTACTCATAATCTTTGATTGATTTCTTTTTTTTCTTTTGTGCATCTATTCTTTTAGCAGTGTTTGTACTCTCACATGTTTCCATGATAGTAGTTATCTTTCTTTTACTTCTAGATTTTGTTTTAAATGTATTTGCTATAGGGTCTCATAACACAGCTCAGACTCATGGTGATCCTCCTGTTTTCAGCCTCCCAACTGGAATTACAAGCATGCACCACCATGCCTGGTCTCAGTGACTGGCTGAGCACTCCTGGGGGTGAGGCTGTTTCCGCATGTGGTGCAAGGGATCTAACCCCAGTCCCTGTGCTTGCCTAAGCAGGCACTTAGTCCACTGAACTATCTCACTGGCACTCACTTCTAGATATATTACTCTTTAATGTATCTATTGTAATACTTGTATGTTGGTCATAAGTTTGTCATAAGTTCCCTACTTCTAGAAAAAAATATTTTTCCTTCATTTCTGGATGACAAATTTATTGGGTATAACATTCTTGGTGAACATTTATTTTGTCTCAGAGCTTAGAATTCATCATTCCGTTTCCTCCTGGCCTTTAGGATTTCTGTTGAAAAATCAACTTTTAAAATAATCATTCTTTCAGATTCTTTATAAAACATTTAATCTACATGTTTAATGATCATACCATTCAGTGTGACTTGGTATTTTTGTATTTTCTATTTTAGAATCTTTTCTTTCTCTTATGCTTTGGACAGTTTGTGTAACATTCCATGGTGAAGATTTTTCTGGTATATATCAATAAAGTCCTATTAACCTAGATAATGGATGTTCATATCTTCCCCAAGATTAGAAAAGTTTTCTATTATTTCATGGATAGGATTTCTATGCCATTAACTTTTTCTCCCCTTACTTTAAGGCAGTTTAAAGTCGTCGATATGTTTTTTATTTAATGATATTCCAAAGGCCTTGAATTTTATTTTCACTCTTTTTTTTCCCTTTCTTGTTGATTCTTTTTTTTTTTTTTTCCTTAATAGATCTGGCTAGTATATTTCAAAAGACCTATCATCTTCGAAGTCAGATTTTTTTTTTTAATCTAGTGTACTACTGAATCTTTCAATGATATTGCTTATTTTGCTTTATTGAGTTCTTCAGTCACACTAACTCTGTTTGGTTCTTTAACACAATGCTGACCACCACCCCAAGCCTCTTCCTTCTTGTACTTTTTTACATTATATGTATTTTAAAAAAAAACTATTTTAAAGAGAGCATACTAATTGATAAGGCATTAGAAATAATACACATTTAGAACAGATGAGAAGTATTACACCTGTGGTTTTTGTATTGCACTGTGCTGTCTTTTATGTAGTTGGTCAGGTTATACATAATAGCATATAGAGTTAGTCAAAGTGAAAATTTTAAACATTATTGCTACTTTCAAAAAACTAACGGATGGGGTTCAATCCTAAGTGTGTCCTGCGAGCCCGTCTCCCTGGGGGCACTAAGACAGCAATTGATACTGGGCATGGTGGCACATGGCTGTAATCCCAGCACTTGGGAGGCTGAAAACAGTAGAATTACTGATCTCTGTAGTGAGAGCCTGTAAACCCTGCACTAAATACAACAATAAAGCAATAATGTAATGGAAATGAGTACTATGATCATCTCAGCTGTATACTTGTATATTATCATCTTTTTTTCTCTTTCCTTTATATTTATTGTTTGTTTCTTACATTCAATTTGTTTCCATTTTACTACATCCATTATATATTTCAGATTTTATTTATTCTTTTTTCTTTGTGTTTTAGTACAGGGTCTACAGGGTCTCATTATGTAGATCAAACTCATAGTGGTCTACCTGTTTTTAACTTCCCATCTGTTGGGATTCAGGCTGACAACACCACGTGCAGTCTCACTTGCCATCTCATCATGCCCCTGGGGTCGGTGGGGCTGGCACAGCACACCAGGGATTGAACCCTGGCCCCTGAGTCTGCCTAAGCAGGTACTTTAATCTGCTGAGCTGTTTGACCAGCTCTCAGATTTCATATTCTTCATATTCTTTTTTTTTTTTTTTTTTTTGAAGGAAGGAACGAAGGAACGAAGGAAGGAAGGAAAGAAAGGTTTATTTAGATCACTGTTACTGAAAGTTTTAGTCCATAATCAGCTGGCTCCAAGGCAGAGAGGCACGTGGCAGAGGGCAACCTTTCATGGCAGAAGCAAAGATCAAGAGCGAAGGGAAGAGTAGCAGCAGCTCAAGCAGCTTTTCTCTTCCTTTCTTACACTGAAATACAAATCACCTGCCCCAGGGAGGGGGGCAGCATCCACACAATAATGAATTACAAATTCCAGAAGCCACCCCATGACTGCATAAGGCTTTGCGGGGACACCTACATACATAGCATAACATTCCACCTCTGGACCCCCAAAGACTCATGCAAATCCCTTTACGCAAAGGACATTTTAGTCCATCTCTAAGAGTTGCTGAAGTCCCAACAGTTTCAGCATTGCTGAAAAGTCCAAGTCCCAAGTCTCCTCCAAGATTCAAGGCAAACTCTTAACTGTGAGCCCCTGTACAAATGAAAAGTTAAACACACCCAACATTCAAAGGCACAAGACAAACATTACCATTCTAAAAGGTACACACAGCAGGATACCAAGCATTAGGACCAGCACAAATCCAAACTCCAGAAGAGCCAACATTAAATCCTGTAGAACCTTGAGGAACATCTGAAGCAATCTGTGGATAACTGTAAGCTTCATGTGGCTCTGCCCCTACAGCACTCTTAGTGGTAGCTAAGAGCTTAGTGGTAGTTCTCATGACTTCTCTGTTAGGCTAGATTTGCTCCCTTCTTTGAAGTTTTCTTTAGACAATCCACATTCCTGGCTTTTCCAAACTTCTGTGGTTTGGAAACCTACTGAATAGGTTTCTCACTCACAGCTTTACATACTGCCCTCTCAGGGGTACATTGCCTGGCCTACTAGGCCTTCTGCAATCTTGTTTCCAAGATTTGACTATGACAAATGTGCTGCTATAAACAAGGGTGCACGTATGTCACTATGGTATGTTGTTTTCAGTTCTTTTGGAGAAATACTCAGCAGGGGAATAGATGGGTTGAATGAGATTTCCAGATCTAGTTTTTTGTTATTGTTTAATTTAACACAGGGTATACAGGGTCTCACTACACAGATCTTGTAGTGATCCTCCTATTTTCAGCCTCCCCAGCACTGAGATTATAGGCACATGCCACCATTCTCAGTCTCAGTCACAGTCTGCACCCTAGCGGTGGGGCTGGCATGGCACTCCAGGAATCAAACCTCAGTCACTACATCTGCTTAAGTAGGTGATTTTGTCCACTGAACTATCTGGATGGCCCCAGTTCTGGTTTTCTGAGAAATCTCCACACTATATCTAAGTTTATTTTTTGCTATGTGGAGGGTCAGTTTTCCCAGCACCATTTGTTAAAGAAGCTGTCTTTCTCACAGTGAACTTATGTGTTTCAGCCCCTTTGTCAAAGTTAAGGTGATTGAGTATGCTTGTACTTGTATCTATATATCAAATAAAAGACTAATTAAATATAATACATCATAGTACAGGAATATTAAAAGATTTAAAAATTTAGTTAAAAATCTGTAAAGAACAGGTGCAGTCAGACTCATAGCAAGATTACTGATGAATACAATCTGAGAACACTGACCCAAATACAAGATAAAGTTTAAAGAACGAACAACTAAGTATTCCTAACATTTAAGTCAGAGAGACAAACAAAAATTTCTTAAATAATTTTTAACAGTTGCATGGATTATTCATTTAGAAATTGTCAGGCCAAAAGCTATCACCAGAAGCTATTACATTTTTTTCAGTAAAAGGTTCACTTATCTTGTAAATAGTGACAGCTTTTGTTTGAATAGAATTTAATATTTGGAAAACTTTTGCTATGCAATCTAATTCTGTCATTCAGGAAACATATACTGAGGGTCTACAACAGACAGTAATATGTGAAGTACAGAGGCAAATAATATTCCATCTCTGCCTTCAAGGAGCTTATAACCAGTGATAAAATCAGAAAAAAAGAGTTTACTGCTCATCATTAAAAAGCACTAATAAAGAATTATGTGTTCTGAATGTGGTTGTCCAAAAGAATGACAATTACTCTATGTGGAGAGACAAAGAGAAACCTCACAATGTGCATGTTTTCCTATTGAGTAAGCACCAATTGATATATGGACAAAGTAAAAGAAAATTCTAGACACACACACACACACACACACACACACAAAACAGCAGAGTACCTCCATAAAAACAACAATATGATGAGACTGTGCTCATAGAACAATATAAAATGGCAGCAGCTACAAATTATTTGACTCTCCTCTTGACCCCATGAGCAGCCTACAAGTATGTCACTTCCCCTTGAAACTGAAAATCTTTGTAGTGAACAGAATGCAGAAAAGTGATGCTGCCTGACCTTGGGGCTACATCATCAAGGGTGATGTAGCTTCCTACTTTTTTCCTAGAGCCCTGAGCCACCCTATAAGAAATTCATCTGCTCTGAAGTCCTTGTGCTCGTGAAAACTACTGGAATGCTCACCGGACAGCATGCATGCTCATTCTGAGGAAGCCCTGGCAGCTGAGCTTGGCTGTATCAAGTTGATTGGCTCAGAAACCACCTAGAGCTTTGGTAGAGCATGCCTCTGGATGTATCTGGATGGGGTTTGGTGCTGTGATCCTAGATTTATTCTGGCCACCATGAACTGAGCAAGTTTACTCCACCATACCCCTCTGCCGTGACATTTCCACAGAGGAGCCAGAGACCACTGGCTGAAAATGTGAGCCAAACTTAATTTCTTCTTTAAATTGTGAGTGTTGGTTATTGCATCTGACCAATGGGAAAGTCATACAGGAGCTGTAGTAGGCATGGAGCCTCACTGGCCTTCAGATGTCTACAGCATCCGATGACATCTCCCTACAAACACATGAGACACTCTAAGCAAAAAAAACCAGCTGAACCTTTCCTTAGTCCTGACATTCAAAAAGTACTAAATCAATTGCTCTGAGCCATGAAATTTTAGTCTGGATTAGGAAAGAAGTTTTTCTGGGTAAGGGTAATAGAAGTTGTTTTTACTAGGCTGACATTCATTTCCTTTTATTTTGATTATGGCAGAATGACAATTTTTGTAGATAATCCTATGGTAATGTAATTCAAATAGAGCTGGACACATTGCCTGACTCCTGGATGTACCTACCTGGCCATCTTGCTCCTCCTGAAGTTCTGTGCTGATAAAGATTGAGCATATGATCCAAAACAGACCACTGAGACTTTTACTTCTAACTTTTGTTGAAGTTAATGAGAAAAGAGTTACTCCCTGTTATGGACATGGAAGGAGTTGATGGCTAAGTAGAGATGCTAGTTGCACCTGAACCTGCTACGGGCAAAGGCATTATTGAATGAGAAAAGGCTAATCAAGAATAAAACCACTATGGAGGAAACTATGGAGGGCCAAGGATGGAAAGAGACAGCTGCCTAGTGAGACTGAGCCTATGGGCCAGGCTGTGCCTGGGTTGCCTGAGGCGTTTTTCAGTTTTGTAAGCCAATAAGTACTTCTTGATTAATCCTATTTAAGAGGTGTATCTGTCACTTGCATCTGAAAGATTACTAATTACTAAAGCTGGGTCACGTCAAGGTCATGGAGGATTTTGTACCCCAGGCTGATGAATTTGGATTTTATAAATGATTGAAAGAAAGACGATTTAAATCAGAAGCAAGATGATGAGATGTATAATGTAGCAGGATAACTGTCTTCACTGAGAAGAGCCAGATAGATTTTGGTGTTAGACTAGGAACAAATTGGTAGATGAAGAGGATGAAACCTTGATGTGGTACAGTGTCTGAACTAACATAGTGCATGGAAATAGAGAAGCAGAGATGTGAATGCTACCTAGGTCACAAAATTAGCCCAAGGTGGAGAGACATTGAATGTTGGGGCAGGGAAAGAAGAAGAGAAGATGACTTCTAAATCTCAGGTGTAAGGAGAGGAGGGGAGGAGGAGCCACATTGGAGTAATTCAGAGAAAATCATTTAAAAACAAAGTAACGGGGAAAAAAGGAAGGGGCGTATATCTGGATGCAAAATCACTCTGAAATAAGAGATTTGTAAGTCTGGCTAAACGTAGGCAAAGACTTTTTAAAGGGGCAACGTTGCCTACAGTGCTACCTATGGGAAAACTGCCTACACTCAGAGCAGAAACAGCTATGACAGGGAAGTTCTCACTCAACTGAGGGACTAGAGCAGTGTCACAAACCCATACATGCAGGATAAATGTGGGCATAAGGCCCCTTCCCTCTTTTCCCTCCCTCCACATAGAGAATGTTTCAGTCTGACAGCAAATTTACCCCCCCACACACACACACAGACATGGAAGACCAGGAAGCTACTCCCTCTCCCTACAGATTCCCAGTTTGTTTGTTTTTTTTTTTTTTCCTGTACACCATAGTTGCAACAGAAAATGCACCCCTCCCCACAACCCCATATACTTCGATTTCTTCATTGCCCAGGTTAATAGTTCCTGTTCTAGTTCTGGTTGTTTCGAGCTCTTAGAAATTGCTGGTCACTGTGATGCATAGCAGGTCACTGTGGCGCACCTTATGTGAGCCAATCCACAGCTGACAGCCTTTCTGCCTTTGTATGTTCTGCTTGCTTATCCCACATAAGCCCTAGGCCACCAGAGATCAAGGCCTAATATTCTGGAAGTGATCCTGATCAACGCCATCAGCGCCAAGATATCCACCTCCAAATCCTGGGTGTCATTTCGTGTTTCTGCTTGCCAGCAATAGAGGTTAAATAATACTTCTAGTGACAAAATTTTAGGGACCACATAGGCAAAGTAAAGGTGGTATGTGGAACAGAATCATCTCTCCTTCCATGCTTCCAATGGTGCCTGACTTAAACAGCCATAAGCCACAGCATTCCAACAAGTAGAAAGTTGTCTCTTTCCCCACCCATTCCCAGGGAGGTGAGCTGAAAGAGAAGCAGGGGAATAACAGAGAATGGTGTGTAAGTCCTATGTGCACAGGACTATAAATGAGGCTGGGGTGAGCCTCAAGCTGTGGCTATCCACAGGCAGCACAGCAAGCAGGATGGTAACACAGAGGTGCGCAGTGGAGGAGACATGAGCGGGCTGTGAAGGACGCAGAGAAAGTTGCTGCCTGAGGACTCTCGCACCAGAGTCCTCACTTCTGGAGGCCAAGGTCACCCTGAATCCAGCACTAATCCTACTGCAGACTTGGCAAGGGCTACGCAGCTCATGTCACAGAACCAAGAGATTTTATTGTTTGTTGTCTTTAATTTTTAACTTTATTGTTTATTTTGTTTTGTTTGGCTTTTTTCTTTTTCTGTTTCTTTTTTTTTTTTTTAAGAATTTTTAATTTAATTTTATTTTTTTTCTTGTTTCAGGACTTTTGTTTGTTTATTTATTTATTTTTATGGCCAGCTCAGCTTGCCCTGAGGGCAGGGCTGGTGCAGCATGTGGTGCCTGGGGATCAAACTGCAGTCCCTGCAGTCACCTAAGCTTTCCTAAGCAGGCGCTTTAGACCACTCAGCCATCCTGCCAGGCCCCTTTTTTTCTTTGTTTTTTGGATATTTTCGATTGAGTACACATTGTCTCAGTCTTTCCACTGTGTTTCAGTACTCTTTGCTTTCTCCTTCATTCTTTCACTTCTGTTCTCAGGTTTCTCATACTTTGTGTGATCACCTTTTGTCCTTCAGCCTTGCTGCTAGTACATTTCTCTTCAATTCTCTCTGTATCCCCCCCATAGCTCTTTAAATGCTTCTGTTCCCCCACCCACTCTACTAAGGGCTTTATGTTGAATTTTGTTAAATAGGTACAAATCCTACTCCTAAGGTGAAAGTTGCCAAATTAATAATTCTACCATTTGTCAATTGTTAGGCAATGCTAATACTATTGTTTTCACTAATTGTACTGCTTTAGCTAGGCTGTCATGCCTGTTGTAGTTGGTTCTGTCATGTATGACAACACTGTAGTAATGTGGAGTCATGAGTGCTGAGCTAAAGAGACAGCAATTTCTGAGCCTTTGTAAATTGAGAAGGTAGAATCTTGGACCGAAACAAAGCCTAAGAGCCAGGTATACTTAAGTGACATCTCAGAGGAATATACATTTCCTAGGGATACCTCGATACTAGTGATAAAATTACCTACCATAAGAAATATATAAACATCAGCATAGAAAACAAACTTTAAAAGTAGAAAATGACAAGACATAGAAGCAAATGAAACTCCAGATCGCCAGCCCATGTGGGACATGTCAGATATTAATGTGATAGAGGAAATCAGAAGCTGCCTACTTGAATGTTCTGAAATGGTAAGAACAAGAGTAAGAATACAGATAAATGAGGCTATACAGATTGGAAATTATCTCTCAGGTAAAAAAGTTAAAATGATCAAAATTAAGGATTTGCTCAATAACACTAGGACACACACCCATTAAAAAATAAAGAAGGGGTTGGTGAGACAGCCAGTGGACAAAAGTATCTGCTAGGCAAACTCACCCAAATTCAGGGACTGAGGTTTGGTCTCAGGCACCACATGCCATGCCACCCCTGCCCCCAGGACAGGCTGAGTCAGCCTGAATCTAGATGTAGTGGTGCATTTCTATAATCTCACCACTGGCAGTGCTGAAAGCAGGAGGATCACCAGGAGTATGAGCTGTGTAGAAAGAACCTACAACAATCAAATACATTTAAAAAGGGGGAGAGGAAGGAGGCAGGAAAATAATAGAAACCATGAATGTCCAATATAGGAAGGAAGTGGAATACATGAAACAGATTTAAACAAATAGCCAGGAGATTAAAAATTCCATTGAAAGTATACTGAGCCAATTGAATTAATGTGAGAAGGCAATATAAGATTTAGAAGACAAGATTGTGGTTAGTGACCATGGAAAGAAAGATGTTTAAAAAATAGCAAAGACCTGGGCGTGGTGGTGCATGCCTATAATCCCAGCACTTGGGAGGCTGAGGCAGGAGGATTGGTGGGAGTTCGAGACCAGCCTGGGCTACATAAGTGAACTCAAGGCCAGCCTGAACTGCATAGTGAGACCCTATCTCAGAAAGAAAAAAAAAAAAAAAAAGCAAGGGACTATGAGAAATCAGTTCAATAGCTGCAAGATGATGAAGAACAACATAAAATTAATCAGAGTCATTGAAAAAGCAGACCATACAAATGACATTATAAAACTCTTCACAGAAATAATGGGAGAAGACTTTTCAAACACAGAAAAAACAGTTTAGCATGCAGGTAACTAAGACATTTAGAACCCCAACTATCATGATCAAGATTCCAAAAAAATAAAAAATAAAAAAATTAAAAAAAGATTCCAGAAATGAAGCACAACAACAGAACATCAAAGACTTCTGGAGAAAAGAAACAAAGAAACAAATCATCTCTAAAGCAAAGCCCATCAGAATCACAACAGACTTTGCAATGCAAAACTTCAAATCAAGGAGAACTTGAACAAGATATTTCAAGCCCTAAAAGAAAAAAAAAACTTCAATCCAGATGAATGCAACCTGCAAAGCTATCTTTGAAAAGCAGCTAAGTAGAGAAATAAGACACTTTGATGATGAAGAATGGCTAAAGAAATCCTGACCACTAAACCAGCTCTTCAGAATGCCCTGAAGGATATATTATAAAGAGATAACAAAGATCAAGAATACCAATAGGAAAAAGCTGTCAGGTAGGGCAGACAATTAAACAGAGGAAAATGATAGGGAACCAAGAAGAAAATAACATGTTAAAGATAAGCTAATATATATATTAATTGTAACTACCAATGTAAAATGATCTCAATTCACCAATAAAACAAAAACAGATGGAAGAATGGATTAAAAAACAAGATCCAGGGGCTAGGGAGATAGCTCCGAGGCACAAGTGCCTGCTGGGCAAGTACAAGGTCGTGAGTTTGAACCCTGGTCCCACAAAAAAAAAAAACAAAAACGAAACAAGATCCAACAATATGCTGCACTCAAGAAACACATTTAACCCAAAAAGAAATACATTGACTAAAAATCAAAGGATGGAAAATGTTCTTCCACGTCACAGGAAGCCCACCTCCAAAAAAGAAGCAAGAGTAACTATTTGCTGACAAGCCAAGAATGATGCAAAGTGGCAAAGAAGATTTCTACATGTTTCTTAAATGAAAACTCCATTTGGAAGAGACAGCGATCAAAATATGGATGCACCAGGTGAACTTAACTATGTAGAACAAATTTTGATGGACATGAAAAATCAAAGAAGCAATAGCACAATTTTAATTGGGGAATCTGCTATCACAAATAGATCAATTAGGCAAAAAATCAATAATGAGATATCATAACTGAACCACACCTGTGAACAAATGGACCTAGTAGATGTCAACAGAGTGTTCCATCCCCTAATATCAGAACACACATTCTTCTTAGCTGTTCACAGTGTTCTTCAAAATATACTGCATACTAACTCATAGAACATACTCAGGTGAATACAAAGAAACTGAAATTATTCCATGCACATTACCAGAACATAGTGCAATGGAATTGGAAATCAGAGCCAAAAGAAACTACATGAACACCTGGAAATTAACATCGTTCTGAACAACCAATGGGTCACAGATGAAATTGAAAAAGAAAATAGTGTTGATAATTCAATTATAATGCTGAGTAAACACACTAGAACTGATTGGATTCAATGAAAGCAGGGGAATTTATAGCAGTAGCCTCAGATGAGGAAAACAGGGGGAACTCAAACAACTTAATGTTTAATCTCTAAATTTTAGGAAAAGGAAAACAACTCACATCCTCAGTCAGAGCATAAATTAATGCAAAGAAAACAAACAAGCAAAAAAAGACTAAGAATCAATGTATCGATAGTTCCTTGAAAGACTAAAATTGATAAATCCTTAGTCAGCCTTATCAAAAACTGGAAAGAAAAAGTTCACATCTATGCAATTACAAATAAAAGGGTAAAAGTCACAACAGATCCTGCAGAAGTCCGGAGATTATTAATACATACTTTGAGAACATTTATTTTAATCAAGTGGAAAACACAACAGAAATTGAAAGATTCTAACATGCATATGAATTACCAAACCTGAATCAAGAAAATAGAAAAATTATAAATAAGTATCAGTCAATTAAATTGGAATTGGAATTTAAAATGTATGAACAAAGGAAGCCAGAATTCTGATGGATTCACTGCTGAAGTCTAGAAGAAATTTGGAAAAGATCTATTCTTCAAACTTTTAATGAAATTGAAACTCATTCCTGGAAGCTGTTACCCTGATAACAAAACCAGAGATGGGTCTAACCAAAAAGTAAAACTATAGGCCAATATCTCTAATGAACATAGACAGAAAAATCCTTAGTAATTTACTGGCAAACCAGATGCAGCAAGTCATCAAGAAAATTATATACCATGCCCAAGTGAAATTCATCCCGGGGATACGGGGTGGTTCAATATAAGCAACACAATAAATGTAATACACCATATTAACAGAGCCAAGGACAAAAATTGCATGAATAGATGCAGAAAAGCATTGACAAAGCCCAACATCAATTCATGATAAAAGAAAAACCTTACAAAAAATTAGACTAGATGATCTTCGTCTCAATCTGATGAAAGCCATTTTTGACAAACCAACAGCCAACATCATTCTAAATAGTCAAAAACTGAAAGCTTTCATTCTAAAATCAGGAACAACACGAGGATATCTGCTATTAATACTCCTATTTAACATTTTTCTGGAAACATTAGAGCAATGAGACGAGAGTACAAAATGAAAGGAATAAGAGAGAAGGAAAGGAAGAAGACAGAATTTTAAAAAGCATTATACTACACTGATGTACACATCCATGATTATAGCTGCATAGTTCATAATAGCTTAACCTTGGAAACAACCCAAATGCCACCGAAAGATGCATGAATAAAGAAGATGTGATGGTGTTATATAGTGAGTACTATTTAGCCATAAAGAAGGATACACAAGTCATTTCTAGCTAAATGGATAGACCTTGAAACCATACTCTTAAGTAAAGTAAATCAGACACATGTGGAAATATCACATTGTACTTGAGGATTTTAAAGTGTAAATAAGCACCAAAATGTATGATAGATACTGTGAAATGGGAAGAAATTATTCAAATTGGAAGGGAAATTAAGGAGGGGAGGGAAAGGAAAACAATGAGAAAAAAGGATAACATAGAAGCAAAACTTTTGTAAGTAGGAAGGGAAGAGGGCTTGAAGTCAGGGGTGGGGAATGGGCAACATGAGGAACCAAGAGATATCATGCATAGGTACAAGTTCCTTTTTTAAAAAATATTTAGTACAGGGTCTACGGGGTCTCACTACATAGATTGGACTCATAGTGATTCTCCTGTTTTCAGCATCCCAAGAGCTGGGATTTAAGGTGAATGCCACTAGGCCCAGTCCCAATCCTGTCTCAGTGTGCCTGTGGGTGGGGCTGGCACAGCACGCCAGAGATGAAATCCCAGCCACTGCGCATGCCTAAGCAGGTGCTGTAATCGACTAAAGCTATTTGGCCCTTACAAGTTCCTTTTGATGAATGTAATATATAGATAGATATAGATATAGATATAGATATATAGATATAGATATAGATACAGATAGATATAGATATAGATAGACATAGACATAGATAGATCCAAGAAATGTAATTTAAAAAAATTCTAAACTGCTGAATTATGTGCCACTGATGAAATGACATGAGCTCCATTTTCTATTGGATGGCACTGAGACTCAGGAAGTTAAATGACTTGCCCCAAGTAGTGTACCTGTGAGAATAAAGCCCACAGGTCACCTGCCTTTGTGTTAGATCTGGCCATGGGCTGTTTTCAGGGTGTCAGGTACCTGGCATCCCCAGGAATCACCAAGGCACCTGGACTGCTTGCTTTCAGCACCCCTCAGAAGGTAGTGTCGGGAATCATTTATTTTGGTCCCCTCACTGTTTTGCTACCACACAAAACCTGCGCAGCAGGACACGTGTAGCTTCCAGGCTGCCCCGGCTGACT
The DNA here is from genome assembly GCA_004027025.1 of Myocastor coypus. NCBI lineage: Eukaryota > Metazoa > Chordata > Mammalia > Rodentia > Myocastoridae > Myocastor > Myocastor coypus. The sequence goes on from PVJA010003604.1 coordinate 49,939, forward strand.
TATTAGTATTTGTGAAAGGGACAGATGACTCTGGTTCCAGCATTTCTGTGCTGCACCTTCAGAAGCTAATTACAGACATGGAAGCCTGAAGGCAAGGAAATCTATTTCCCAAGATGGACTATTGATTTGTACAAAAGATCAAAAAGGTGCAGCCTTTCAATACATATGAGGTTGGAGGAGGAGGGGTTACACAGTGGAGAAGGAAAAAGGCACGTAGTAAAGGCCTCATTAGGAAGAAAAGCTAACAGGAAAATTAGGCTTAAAGGCAGGTGTGGAAAGATTTTGGATCTAAGAAAAGGAGGTCAGGGAAAAGGAAATGCGGGAATGATGAAGACATTGCATCTTGCAGTAACTTTGAATTTCTTGTTCTTGTTCACAATTTTAAAAATTCACTATTTTTTATATATTTTAAAAATAGGCCTTTTCTAATTATGTTACAGTTCTAAGACTTAACAAATATCATCTGCACACTGAGATCAGCAATGCTTCGTACGATAGGCTATTGTGAGTGTTAATTAGTGGCCTGGTTCTTGCTACACAGTTGATCCTTACTAACTAGAAAATATCCCATCCTCCTCGGTAAGCTTTGCCATTGTTACAGGTGGTGAACTTGTGCCGAAAGTATGGGTCAGTGGGTATGGAGAGGACCTTAGGTAAGCAGCACAGCCAGCTTTATGCTTGTTTACAGAACAAATAACTGGGGTTTCAAGGATTGATTGACTTATGGTCACCTCACTATCAAAAGAAGGGAGCTGGGGAACTTCTCCCAGAGTGCCCTGAGAAAGGTACACCAGGGTCCTCAGGCAGACCAGCAGCCTGGACATGAGAAAGTGCTGTCCAAGTGAGGGCCCTGGCCAGGAGGAAGCCAGCAGCCCTGAGCGACGTTGGGAGGTAGCTCATCCATGAGGCCATGGCTCATCAGGGAAGATCTGAGGGGGGCAGGACGCCTATGGGCTAGTGAGAAGAGCTCATGCTTTCAGCTGGGTGCACTTCTACTCTAAGTGTCTTTCTGCACACGTGGGACTTGGTGCACAGTGCCTAACTTGTCCAAGCCTGTTTCTTCTGCTTTAAATAGTCATCATTGTTCATATGAAGCATACTGATAGTCTGTTTTATAAAGCACTAATCCTATCCAAATCCTTAGGAGATGTTCAGTGCATTTAAGTATTGAAATGGATGTTGTTTTATTTTGAAAGGCAAATAATTCACCTCTGGATAAGACTGTTTGCATGGGAATTACTCAAACTAGAAGAATTTATATTATTTCCTAAAATTAGTTTGAAAGCAGTAATATTTTGACAAGGCCTGACAAGCAATGCATTTCACATTCAGCTATTTTGGATGAGGTGGTAGTCTAGGTAATCCATGCTCCTGTTTCACACTAAACCACAGCTTGAGCTTCAAATGTGTGAGAGAGATGAGACCACTGATCCATGAGGCCTACATGTGGAATAGAAGGCCAAAATATTTGCTGTGCATTAACAGATAAAAAATAATTGCCCATTAGTAAAGAGGCATCTTTAGATATTTGAAACAGCTGCATCCTGATGTGTCTGGGAGGTGTGAGATGAAGTGTCACACATTAGAGTAGGAGGAGAACAGATTGAAAACCCATCGTTCTAGCTATGCTGACTGACGTGTTCATTCCATGTAACATCAATTGTGTGGCTGGTGAGCATTTATTGCGGGCTATGTCAGGGCTTTGTAGTGTCTTGTACATATTAATTCATTTCATCCTCACGATATCCACAAACAGAAATGATGGCTCTGAGAAAGAACCTGCCTCATGTCACTCAGATCTTGAGTGAGAGGACTCAGGCTCAAACACAGGTCTCTTTGATTACTTCCCTGCCTTGCAGAAGGGCTGCTGAGCACTGTTCTGATCTTACAGCCTGAATTTTATGTTTTCTGCCTGATGAATCTGGGTATTATGTTCTCCAAAGCAGAATTAGTCTTATGAGGCACTTGTATGAGTTCACTGGGGGTGTCCAGGCTGCAGGTGCTCATAACAAGGCCTCTTGTGAACCCTGCTCCTACTGTCCCCTAGGACACTGGCCAGGGCTCAGACTTCGTCACTGCCTTATCTCCCTGCTGGGTTGGTTGTGCACAAAGTCCCAGGCTCCCACAAACACATAATCTGTAGCAGTGCCATCTTTCATCAAGTTTTTAATCTTTCTTATATCTCTGGTGTTATTTTGAAGTGAGGAATATCTGGCAGCTTTCCTCTTTCAAAAGCAAGCAAGCACCGTCTTTTTATCAAGAATGCTTTCTTCTAGTTAGTTCTGGAATCCCTTGAGAGAAGAGAGGGAAGTTTGCCCTTCTGAAAGCACTGCGGTGAGCACTGCTTGGAGACAAGCACTATTAATGACTCTCTGATTACTTGTGTTTCTTACTGTTTCTCTCAATTTGCATGAGAAATTGGAAGCACGGCAGTCTCCACTGAGGAGAGATGCACTGCGCTGAACAGTCATCTAGTGGAGCCCGGGTCTCTGTGAGTCTGTGCTCTCTTTCAGGGCCTCAAAGACACACAAAAGCACACTCTTTGTGTTTTATTATGAAGTAGGAATAGGTGCTGATCATAGAAGTCGCCAGCTATGAAGCGAAGAACAGAAGCGACCTGTGCTTTTCTGCAATAACCGAGCTCCTGTTCTTGATGCAGCCGCACCTTTCTGTTCCTGCATCTGTCACATGTGGTACCATATCCCTTCCCAAGAGAGATGCCACCACCACAAAACAAAAAAACAAAACAAAACAACACAAAAAAACAAACAACAAAAAAAAACCCCCAACTGTTTCTTGAGCACCATGTGGCCTTCTTGAGTCTAATCATTACAGAGATGTGAGTGTCAACAGCAGCTATGCTCCGCTCTCTTGATTACAGCATAGGGAACAGGACATGAAATGTTTGCTTCAGGAGACAGGTGAGGAGAGAAGGCTTAATCAATAACTACAGCTTCCTCTTGACAATTACAGTTCCTTTATTACTAGAATCTTGTTTACAGGTCTGACCTGGATTATTGCACTGGGACAGGATTTATCTAGTGTTTCCCAGAAAAGATAATAATGCTTGTAAATGAGCGAGGCTCTCTGGGTGAGAAAGGACAGGCCACAGATCACTCAGAGTCCTGCTGGGAAGTCAGCGCTGCCCAGCCCAAACTGGTCTTAATTGCTACAGCTACAAGCGAAAGTTCCAGTTTCTAGGGAAATGAATGTTTAATGATAAGCAAAGTACTTGAAAGAGTAGTTCAGGATGCAATAAATACTCCACTAAAGCAAGGAGTTTGCTTCTATTTCAGAGATCTGTGGAAGGCAGATAAAACGTGTTTTGAGTCTTTCTCCCCCAGACACTTCTTTCATTTCTATGCTTTTCATAGACTGGTAGAATACAGAGAATGCTAACTTAGATACCCATACTTGGTTATTCTGTGACATCAGTTTTGGCCAGATCGTGTCTCGTGTCTGTGCGTGTGTTCCTGCAGAGGGCTCCTGCTTAGCCATAGTTGTGATGTACACTCAGGACTGCACAGCGGCCTTGCCAATTAATGTACAAGCACCCTAACAGCCTCAAGGGAAAACATGCAGAGTCAAGAAAAGGGAGATGTGGAGTTAAGAAAGAGCTGGAAGAGAAGAAGGGAAACTGCTTTGCAAATATAGGGATCGAGTTTTGAATCACAATATAGTGAGCGTTTTAAAAGGTGTATTATAATTTTGTTGTTTTACTTCACCTACTTTTTCCTCATGTAACCGTTAGTCTCATAGGCTAATATATGGTCCACTTATTATAAAAGGAAACTACAGAGAAGACTGTTGCATGTGCACAAGGTCCAATAGCAAGTCACCAAATCCTGGGATAGAAAACCATAGTGTGCAGGTTGGCACACATCCTCTGAGACTGCACTGTGGTCCCAGGAAGCAGCCTCCCCTCCTTGGGGCAGGGCCAGCCTCAGAGGGCATGTCTAGGACGGCAAGGAGCACAGCGTAGGAGGGAGGCCGATATGTGCTCCAACCTCCACTTTGCCATGAGCTAGCAGCAGCTCCGCCTCATAGCCAACACTCTCTGGAGGTACAAAAGATACAGTGAAGGGAAGGAAACTGAGCATAAGGAATCAACAATTGAGACGAAGGAAGGAGAAGAAAGGAAGGGGAAAATCATGTGTGAATATGCACAGGACAGCCAAGATGAGGCACTACTGATTTCTATTGTGTTTTTTGTTTTTTTTAATGTAACACTTAATGCTTAAAATTTTTACTTTAACCAGTTTTACATGCTTATCTGTGAAAATCTGAGCAAATACACTGAAGATAACAATATGTAATATAGCAACCATTGTCAAATACTTCTCCTATTTTTAAAAATTGTGTAACATTTCCAATGTCTGATCTATTATTTTTCTATGGTCTTTGAAATAAATTAATAATAATGATGATGATAATTATAGTATAATGAGAACAGTCAGCTGCCAGGGAGATAGCTCAGCGGTATAAGTGCCTGTCTAGCAAGCACAAGGTCCTGAATTTGATTTCTGGTACAAGAAAAAAAAGAAAATTTCTAAATTTTTATTAGAGAAAAAGCCTTGAAGTTAGGCCAAGTCACCAATTACTGCTTATGCACTCTGGGTGGCTGTGGCTGGATGAATCTGGCAACTTCAAGCCAGTCTGGGCAACCTAGTGACTTAGCCAGACTCTGTCTCAAAATAAAACAGATTTAAAGAAATAAAGGGAGCTGGAGATGCACCTCAGTGTGAAGGCTTTGGGTTCAATTCAGAGTAGTGAGAAAGAAAACCAGCTGACCCTGTAGACAGTGTACATAGCCGTAAGCAATTGTGACTTGGAACAAAATTACATAGGTCACTGCTAGATTTTTGCTTTAGAAAATGGAGTGTGAGCTCTGAGCAGAAGACAAAGATTTCTTGGGCAAACTCAACAGACCTTTTAGGGGTGACAGAGGCAAAAGTGAGAGGGGTAAGCCAGCCTGGGGCAGTCAACTCTGGAAAGTTTTGAAAAAAGACTCAAATATTTGATGGTGGATGTAGTTTAAATTTTGCTGTGTGATGTGTGGTGTACCAGTACTCTCTTTTCTTAATGAAAACTTTACTAAGAATTCTGATATTAGCATGTTCCTGCCTATAGTGATAAGAGAAACAAGGAAAGGAATGACATGAGAGAGAAATTGAGACACGAAAATTCTGTTTACAGTGTGTATAATGCATGCAAGACCCCAACCACATAGCAGATACCTGGTAGCTACAATTGAAAGCCTGTGGAATTCTTGGTATTACTTGGTAGACTAATATGTGCTCCTAAAGTGACACCTACTCAATAACAACCAAAATTCTGTGTTTTCTATGTAGACAACAATCAAATGCTAAGTTCACCACATGCGTGGTGCTATGTCAAGCACACAGCAGAAATAAGTCAATGTTTTCTACACTTGCTTATGTCTGTAACTATATGTTTTATACATGTACTTAAGTTCAAAGAATTAATAGCCTAAACATAGATTTCTACAACCCAGGGAAGACAATAAGAATCTAATAAAAGATGCTAAGATCTATACTGACCTAGCAGAGACTCTGTGGTGACTCTTAACCCCAGTCCTTTTGAGTAGCTGTTTGAAGGGGCCCTGTCCTGATGGTGGACAAATTGTGCCTTTTATTTCATCTACGTATGTCCAGTCCCTCCACCTGGCTCAGCCTAGACTCTCTGCTGTTCTGTTTTCTGAACAGAAATGTGCTACCCCATATCACCTATGCTTCAGGACCTTGACACTTGCTATACTTTTGCCTGGAACATATTTGGACAATGCCCACCATCATTTCTTTCAGAAATATTTTCCAATGTCACCTTATTAGAAAGCTATTTCTTAACTGCTAGGTGAAACAGTTCTTCATTGCTTCTAGAAATCTGCTCAAGTGTCCCCTTAGAGAACATTTCCTTGGCCACTATGTGAAATAGAAACACTGACCCCCATCAGTCCATTTCATCCTGTAGTTTGCTGGCACAAGTTGCATTCCTCTCAGAAGTAGTCTTTGCCACTTCCTCATTTGCTTGCTGTTTGCCTTCTCCACCACCCTTGCTCCCAGGGTGAAACCACAGCACATCTCCTGTTACTCTTTCACCCCTGCTCCCAAGAAACTCTCACTCAAATGTCTGATCACCTTTCAAGGGAACATCCTGAACACACAATCTAGGGATTGTAGAGAATGGGAGAAAGTTTCGCATAACAGTTCTTTTACTGCCAGTGATAGCAGTGTGATATTTCTGTTTCCTTTTATTCTATTCCTTTTCAAAATATTTCCCATGATATATTCCTGAGTTACAAACCATAGGCCTAGAACAATTCCTGAAAGGCCTTCAGCATTTAAGGAACAGATGTGGCAGTTGGCAAAAATGCTTTCACATTGCTTATTCTTTTATTTTCATATTGGAGGTAAGTGTTACTGGGGCTTCACTCCAGGTCCTTCTTCTAAGCACAAACTCTACCTCCCCAAATGCCAGCACCACCAATTCAACATCGAGATGTGATTCTTCAGCAGAAGGGGTGGGGAAAACAGATGGCAGCATCATTCTGGCCAGGACAGAGGAGCTGTCAGAGGAAGCCTGACACAAACCAGAAAAGTGACTTCAACCTAGATCCTGGACACAAGACACCATTTAAAAATCTACTTTACATCCACACTGCTATAGTTGGTTTCTATATAAATAAGTTCACAAACTTTTAGAAAATATAACAGAATCTGTTCCTATCTGTCTATCATTAAGTCCAAAACAGTGGCAGAAAGCTAAAATAAGGCTGTTTTTATTCCAAGTAACCCACAAAGCAAAAACAAAGCAAAGATAAATGGAAAGAAGGCATATATTATAAATTTGTCTTTAGTGACCTAATCCATACAGAAGGAGTAGTTGTTAATTTTATAACTTAACCATGGGACCACAGCAAATCAAATTTTAAATATACTCTACTATTAAAACAAGCCAATAGCATCCTTCCCAGGAGAAATGAAACAATGACACATTAACTACTTGCATTGATTTTGAGATTCATTCTGGATTCAGAGAAATTTTAATGTGAAAAAAGTGTGCCCTAATATGCAGGTTTTGTGTTAATTAACATTTATTGAGCACATGCCAGGCAATGTAAGTTTTTTTTTATATGCATTGATTCCTTTACAATGGGAAGGAAATACTTGTCTAGGAATGCCTAGCTGCAAAGGTTAGATTGAACCACGTAAAGTGGCCCTTTTTGAAAATTAAAAAGACTAAATATTGGCAACTTTATACAATTCCTCTTATAAAGAAGACATTTAGCCTCAGTATTGTAAGCATAGAGTGTTTTTCCCACATAAACAGATAACAGATAAATGGTCACTAATATTATCTAGAGAGATTACTGTCAAGATTAGTATTTCAGGGATTATCTTAATTTCATTTTGTTTTGTTCTGAAACAAGGTTGTGCTATATAGATCACGCTAACTTTGAATTCAGTATATAGCCCAAACTGGCCAAGGTAATCCTCCTGCCTCAACCTCCCTAGTTTTGGGATTATAGGCAATTATCTTGTTTTCATTCTCATTCTAATTTCCTTATAGCCATAAGAAGAAAGTAAAAGAGAGGGCTCACAATTTTTTGGAAGGAAGTGTTTACCCAGATTTCTCTAGTTTTCACCCTGTTGATCAGAAATGAAGCTTCAGGTCCCATGGCTAACTCTAGACATCAGAGAAGGTAGAAACCATTTAACTTTTCTCTTTCAAATTCATATATACAAAAAAGGAACCAAGAAGTTTGAGATGCAGATTAAACTAGACCACAAAGTTTACTATTATGATAAATATTACATATAAAGCCTCAGTTTTCCAGATGAGGAAAAGGTGGTCTTGGAATGTAGTGCCTGCGTGCACCCTCATATGCAATACTGGCAGGGTCGGTGTTTGAACCATATACGTTCTACCTCTTGACTCCAATTGTTAATGACTATGACATAGTATCATTTCACCCATGATTAACTTTTATGCAGTTTTGTAATAATAAAACCTTAATATGGTGAGATTATTTGCATTTAAATGGTAAGTCATTGTCTTAGTTACTTTTCTCTCATGGCCGAGACTAAATATCTGATGCCCAAAACTAAACAAGAAAAGGTTTATGTAGCTCACAGTTTGTGAAGGTTTCAGTCCATAATCAGCTGGCTCTAAGGTGGAGTGGCACATGGCAAAGGAGCAACTGTTCATGGCAGTGGAAGGCAGCAAAAGCAGCAAGATCACAAGAGGTGAAAGAAGAGAGCCGGCCTCTCTCCTCCACCCCCTTACATGGGATGCAGGCCACCTATACTCTAGGAGTGTAGCACTCACACCACCAATCCCAGCAGTAGACAATAAACCAGTCACAAGCTCTAGATTCAGCTGCCTGCAGAAAGCCTGCCTTCATGACCACAGGAGGCTTGGGGAGACATCCAGATACAAACCACAGTCATTAAGAAAAGTCTACTGAATTGCCCATTCAGTTATCCTCTCTCTTTTCTATGGTTCACTTATGAGTTTGAAGTGAAGAAAATTTCAAAAGTATGTAGAAAGGCAGAGAAGGCAAATTATAGTCATTGTTACAGCTGATATCTCACCATCTACCCAAAGCCTCATGTACACTTTGGTGGGGCTTTGTGGCGGGGGGGGGGGCATGACTGGATCATGTCCTAAGGTAGTAGTATGGCTGCTACATTAGTCCAGTGATGATGGGTTCATAGCTAGGTGTCATGCTGGGAGGTAGAGCCTGATGAGAAGAGGTGTGTCTCTGAGGAATATCCTAGAGAGAGAGAGAAAGAGAGAGAGAGAGAGAGACAAAGGGATAGAAAGTTAAAGAGAGAGACATAAATACAGAAGGATAGCTTTCCTCCTCCCTTGAGCACTAGTTGCATCCTGTCTGCCATGTCATGAGTGTTCTCTGCCATGCCATCCTGACCAGTGGCCAGCTGACTATGGACTGAAATCTCTATAAATGGAGACCTAAAATAAGCCTTTTTTCCTTTAAATTGTGGGTATTGGGTATTATGTCCTCACAATGAGAAAGTAACTAAGACATTCATATTGGGGTAGGGGGAAGGAAGAAGGCAGGTGAAAGGGAAAAAAAGGTTAGACGGAGGAAAGAAGAAAGAAGGGAATATAATGAGGGAGACACATAGTCATATGGGCAGCTACTAACGAACTGCAACCTGGCTACTCTAGGATGATTAACAAATGACAAACTCCATATTTTTCTCCATCCCCTGCTGCCCAAGAGCTTGACATGAGACATCAGCTGAGTGGACAGATGTACCCCAGGTCACGGCTCAGACATGCCTGTGGCTAGAACAGCACCAAGGCACTGGCATTGAGAACCAACCTGTTTTAATAAAAGTTTGTGCAACAGCCATAGACTGAAAGATAGGATCATAGCCTTGGGGGAACATTAACCAATACCGAGAAGAACACTGGAGCAAAATATGACAGGGCTGTCCCAGCTCTATCATTATTTCTAGATTTTAAATAAAATCTTTATTTCTCTAATCTCAGTCCTCACTTCTCTAACATACTAGAATTAAAATAGGTTACACTAAACATTGTTCCAGCTCTCCTGTTCTGTACCAGTTGAGATTAGTTGTTTTTGTGCAACTGAAATGGAAGGAAGTTCCAATGGGAGGCTCAGAGAATAGCATAGAAAGCCATAGAACCAGAACTTTGAAGGGACAAAAGTTACAGTGGTCTTGGGATCTGGAAGCAGAAGTCATGTCTATTCTGTTTAGCAGACTTGTTTTCAGATTACTATCTAGCAAAAAGCAAGTAACATGAGACTGACCCCAAAGAAGTCTTAGCAAAAGAGAACATGGGCTTGACTGACATCCTCCAAAAGGTCTGTGACTGGAAGGAATCATTCTTCAGAATAAAAGTCAAGCAATGAGCAGAAGGAAGGGATTAGGCTTGGGGTTGATAAAAATGATAGAGTGTCAGCTACATGCTCTGACTCTGTCTCTGGTTGGTCAAGTTTGGTTGACAAGGAACTAAGTCTTCAATTTATTGAACCCGTACCATGTATCATAAATTTTGCAGGATACACTAAACTCATTTTTCATTAATCTTCGCAAATTAAGTATTCTCTGTCTACATTTTTCAGAGGGGCTAATGAGGTTAATTTACATGCAGCTGTCTATGAGGAATCAATCAGCAAGTCATTTATTGGCATCTCCTGAACACTCCACTGCTTCCCTTGCCCCTAATCATCTTTTCATTGTGTCCTTTTTTAATTGTTTAAGTGTTTTCCTTTTGTGTCACACAATTGGAACATCAGAATGGTATTTCTTGCAAAAGTTGGTATTATTGTCCTTAAAAAATAAGGTCATTGTGCCAACTCTATTGCTTCTTTGTTTCCCCACCTATTGCTCCACCCCCTCAGAGTCTGTATTTCTGTAGTTAGATCACTATTTCAATTTCCAGACAATGTAATTCAATAAATGTAACAGCAATATCAGTTCTGTGGTGTAGGAGATAACTACAAATTTTATTATTTAGTCCTAAGGTAAAGACCTATTAATACTGAAATCGAGTCAATTGGCATTCAAATGCAATAAGTTAGCACAGCATTTTAGTAATTCACATAGAGTCCTCAGGTGCTTTGTCCATGAGAATAATTAACATCCACTGCATCTGTGCACTTGGCAGTCCTGCCCCAAAGCCTCTTGATTTGAATTGTGAAAATATATTTCCACGTGCTCCTTGCCAATGTAGAGCTAAGATGCACCCGTAGGATTCCAAAGTCTAAACTTAGCGACAGCCTCCGTGATTCTTCCTTCTTCCTTTTATAGATCTTAGTGTAGAATTCTGTTGTTTCCGATAATCTTATTGGAGAACTCACGCCTTTAGCCTAAGATTGCCGTGTCTTGGTCATGGTCCACTTTTGTATAGAATATTAAGACACAAAGAAAGAATGTAATTTAGTTCTGTGCTCATCAGTGATGTATGCTCAATGATTTGGCCCCACCAGCAGAAGCTCCTGCCAAACTCAATGATTTACTATTCCCAATACCATTATTTCTTCTAAGTCTTGGTCTCTGCTCAAACTTTTCCTCTACCTACCAGATCTTCACTTTTTCCCTGGAGAACTTATTAAAAGTTCTACAGGATCCCTGGGACCTAACTCAAGACATTCTGATTCAGTATGTCCAGGGTGGGATTTAGGAATTTGCATTTCTAATACACTGTGAGGTCATGTTTCTGCTAGTGGTAGTCTAAATAATTTGGGTATATTCTTACATGCGTTATGACAAAAATAGTCCACATGCTTGTGGAAGTCAATTCTAGCTAAGGTTTTAAGATGAAAAATTTTAGATGAATTGCAATTATTGTAGAGGTGTAAACAAAAACATAAGCACACATGGACATTTATTTATTTATATTTATATTTTTATTTTTGATGGCACCAGGGATTGAACTCAGGACCTTGTGCTTGCCAGGAAAGTACTTATTCCACCAAGCTATCTCCCTGGCCCCATGGAAATGTATTTAAAACTACCAAACTTGTATCAGGAGGGTCCTAGAGAGAGAAAAAATGGTATAATTTTGGAAGATATCGCTGAAAAAGATGGTGACATGGAACTTTTTATGAAGCTTCTACAAAGAACAGGTAATAAAACCTACACCCTCCCACAGTTAGGAATCTAATATGAAATCTTTGCCCCTGAAGTTGTCAAAGGGCTATAGCTACAAATGGAGGGGAATGAGAGCTCAACCCACTGCCTAGAGTTAACACTAAATAAAGAGAAAAAAATTAATGTTTTCCTGAGATTACATAACTAAATTGGTTTTAATGTGTGTTTGTCGTCAAATTCATACTGCCTACAGCATGCAGAATATCACACAAGGACATTAAAGAGCTATGAGCTTTATTGCATTCCCAGTACATTGTACAGATATTACACCCAGAGAAAAATGTTCTTTTTCTTATTTATTTATTTATTTATTTGATGCAGGATCTCACTGCCCAGTTTGGACTCATAGTGATACTCTTGTTTCAACCTCTCTAGTGCTGGGATTATAGGTGTGCACCAACACACCAGCTTCCAGAAAAATGCCATTTTTCTCTTAAGGAGTATAAGGTTAAGTCCACACCACATTCACTTTCCTACAGATAAATTTGCAAGGAATGTGAACTCACATGCAAGCATGCACATGCACAGTCAGGGCTTAGATCCAAAATATACAAACATTTCACATGCTTGGAAGATCACTGCAACAGCAGGGTGCTATGCTCGCCAGTGGATTCAGCCATCGAAAGTTCAGTAGCTAAATGCTCCTGGGCGAGGTAGGGCCTGATCATCCGTGGGACCCCGGGGTGTGTCTTGGAAGGCAGCTCTTTTGCCCCAGTCCCTCTCACTTCTTTCTCTGCTTCCTGGCTGCCATCAGGTCAGCAGCTTTCTTCCACCAGTCCTGCCTTGTAGCAAGATGACTGATGACTTAAACCAAAATAAACCCTTCCTCCTTCACATTGCAGTCTTATGTATTTTTGTCTCAGTGACAGAAAGATGACTAAGATGTACCCACATATATACATACATGAAATATACATGGAAATAGGGCTATATGAAAAAGAACTGGGAGAAATAACAGCAGAATTATACTCACAAAGACATTTATAATTTTGGAGTTATCACTAAGCCAAATGAAAACTGCAACTCTTTTTTAACATATTTAAAGAAAAGTGGTAACTCATTATTGTATTTCCCAAGTTCTTTCATATAGTAATTACTGAAGTAATATTAATGGACTGAATGAAAACCACTTAGGTGACTATAGCATAGATCATTAAAATTAAAAGTGTACAGAATGTTAGAACATAGCAGAAAATTAGATTCTTTTGCAACAATAACTTTGAATCAAAGGGTGTTTTAGTCCTGGAAATTATGAGGTTAGTAATCTTATAAGCACTCTGATCCTTGTGGAGTAGCTATTGTCCCTAACAGGATTATTTCCTCATGAAGTTCGGTATTTACAGAAAGCTCGGAGGCCCCAACACTCCCCTTCTGGCCCTGACACCACATTATCTGCCAATCCTAAACACTTTCTTTTGAACTCTGACCTCACGTGCTTAATCACTTGGAAGAGGACCCAGAATGGTGGCTCCCTAGGTGTGCAATCCTTATGAGCGTTAGAAGTAATACATCTTGTTGTGAAATTAAGTTTAAAAATAAATTAGACTAGAGTCTTTAAACTTGGAAACCATGGGGTTTAAGGAACCTATTAGTAGGCTTCAGGGATTCTGGGGACTTATGTTGCCTAAGTTATTTGCAGGTTTCAGGAAAAGGGATCCAGAAATTTTGTCAGATTCTCAAAGACACCAGTGACACCCAAAAGATTGTAAATGTATTTTTTCCATGATATTTTTTTGGCTTTTTTAAAATTGATAAAGTGAGAACTAGGGAGATAAATGACTTTCCTTATATCTGTTTCCAGCATTCACAATGGCAGCTACACCCCAGGGAAAGTACATCCATTCAAAAATGGTCTTCACTTAAGGCATCCCAGGAAATGCTTAGGAATACTTCTTATGGTGATTGTATGGCTGAAGTTTTTCAGACCTCTTCAATAACTTGCATCTTAAAATGTACTCAGAAGTAACGCTAACTTCTTTCTACTTTGCAAGGACATTACTGTGCAGACACAGGGCTGTTCTGTTGTATTTGAAGTGTTCGACTTAAGGCACCCACACCCACACACCAGATCAATCTGAAATCTCACCTTCTAGCAAATGTACACACTGGTCAGTATTTGCCTAGGAAGCCAAAACAAGGACTGGGTTTGATAATATTTTTAAAAATTGGTCAAGAGGCTCTGAACTACATATTATGGCTATTTAGAATGAAAAAATGCCTTCACCAAAGAGGTATATGGCTCATTGGTTTGAAAGCAGAGATACTTTACAAAGGTAAGATATTTTCACTCACATTGGTCTGTAAGTGTGGGCCAGTGGAAGAATCACCAGCTAAGTTTGATACTTGCCAATCCTGGGGTCTGAATGGGTCAGTTAGGATCTCTAAACCTGTTTCTCATATGCTCAGTAAAGTAGAAGAGCCTTTAAAAGATTATAGGATATGATATTGTGTAAACACAGACGTTAGAAAAGGTTCATGTTTTATTTACTATCTGGTGAAAAATTGCACTACCAGTGAGGGGGTCATACTTATGAAAAGTATATTTAATATGTAATTAGCCCATAAAGCACTTAGGATTGAAACTGCAGAAATTAAGTAGACAGTGATTCACTACATAAATCATGCTACTATTTATCTCACATTGTGGTTGGAATGGGTGAATGAGTAATGATGATTGAACCTCCACTAGCCCTGAGACTCAGTTTTGTTGTTCAGTATCCGGGCTTTTATACTTTCACTGGAAGAAAGAGTAGACTTGACTCTACCTTAACTATCTGTAGGATCCCTTCATCCCTAAATTTGGGTGGGTTACTGTAATCTCTATGCTTCTTACTCTTCACTAATCTGGGAATGCAAATAGTTTTTCATATCACTATGCTATAGTAATTTAATGTGCTAACTTAGTTAATGTACTAAGAATAAGACTTAAAATATACTAGTTCTTGCTATAAACTATTCCACACAGGATGTGGGATCTTCAAGAATGGTTTGGGAATAGATAGAGATCCATAGTCTGTCTCTTGCTACCTGCAGAACGATTGGACCTAAGAGTTAAAGTCCCAGATTCAATATCTGGCTACTAGATTTACCAGTTAATTCACTTGGGTCAAGCAGTTTTCATTCCTCAGCTTGCCTGGGTGCTCCACCACTTCTCATGATCACAGAATTCTTGTGAATATCAGATAAAATGAAAAAGTGCTTCCTTCATGGTGAAGTGCCAGGCTGCAGTTATTGCCATCTCCCAAGTCGCCAGGCTTCCTTCAAATACCTTTTTTTTGTCCTTCCATGGAGCTGCTGTGATGAGGAAGGGGAAAAAATACTTTACAAGCCTATCATTCTGAGACAGGCTTGCTTCACTCTGGGTTGAGTGTCTTTCCCTTGTGAGGTTCACATGCAGTATTAGTCTGGCTTCAGTAAGACAGCACCACTTACAGGATCACTTGGAGGGACTTAAGCCATAGCTTCTTGGATAGTCTCACTCAGTAGACTCTTTAATAAAATGAAAGCTCTTTCAACTTTCTGAATTTAACATCTTTTGTTTTATTAATAAATATTGTATTTAATAGGCATTTATTCTGCACTGATCATGCATCAGACATTGCTGAAAATACTATCGCTTCAGCAGGTTCTATCCTTGTGGAGCTCAGCTGCTCTTTGGGCTCCCTTAATTTTAAAGGTGAGGGATCTGAGGTCAGGGCTCAGGTATGATGGGATTTGATACTACTTCATGTCTTGAGTCTGCAGCTGAGCCGTACCCACAGCTTAGTTTCTCACTCGAAGTCCACACAAAACAGATAAATTCTTTTTTTTTTCCCTCTGAAATTACCTATCAATTTCCAGCCTCAAAGAATGTGGTATGTAATGGCTCTAAAACACCTTGAGGAGTCAAACAGAATCATTATTTTTGTATTGGACACACTTTCTGCTGTGTTTTGCTGGCAGCATTATGTTTTGCTCATTAACAACAGAAAAGATGCTGGGAGCACAGCAGATAAGACCACTGTCAGCTTGCTCAGCAGCACGAGCAACCCCACAGCCTCTTGTTTGTCCTTTGCTAGTGTCAGCTATAGCCTGTTCTGTGGCTTCTGGTCCTATAGGAAACTTTCTGACCATTCAAGACTCATGAAGATTCCTAGGGTTATTGAGTTATACACTCATCGCTCTTTCTTTGTCTGGATGAGTAAAATCTAAAAAGGAGGGAAAGGAAACCCCTCAAGCTAGGCAAGTGATACAATTTGGGTAGCTTTAAACTTCTTAAAATATGTCACACTGCTTGCCCTTCTTTTAACACTTAAGTCCTGTCAAAGTGCTTCTGTGCTCATGATTAGATTCTCTCAGACTAAATTTGCTTCCACTGTGAAGAGAGTACAATAGCGTGAAAATTTTCTCATCTCTGTATTTCCTTATACATTACATAATGTGACATTTTTCAATAGTAATGGACTAGAGGTTTTTTAATATATTTCATCTTGTGTATTTCAAAATTATACAGAGTGAAAATTTGTGTGTCCCAGCTGTAAAAGCTTTAATGGCTCAGAATTTGTAAGAACATTATGTGTGCCTTGCTTTCTCCTCAGCAGAATGCTAAGTTCCGTGCAGAAAGCTCGCGTTATCTCTTTTCCCTTTATTGAGAGGTGAAAACAGATTGTGCATTCTAAAGACACTTGGAAAATGCATAAATGCAGACATTTTTAGCCACAGAACTTCACAGATAAAATATTAATATCCAATAATGGCATATTGGTGCCTGGTCAGGTAGAGTGAAATATTCCATACTTGTTATAATTTTCTAAAGGAGGGGGCTTGTGGGTTAGCTCAATTGTTTAAAGCGCCTGCTTGGGCTAACTCAGGCAGGCTCAGGGGACCACTATTTGATTCCCAGCTCCACATCTACACCTTACCTGCCCTTAAGGCAGCCTCAGCCAGAAAAAAAAAAAATCCTTAAAAAAAATCAAAAAGAAAAATAATTTTCTGAATGGGACTGGAAAGTATATGAGCACTAATATCTTATTGTTATTCTCTCTTTCTCTCTTTCACTAATACTTATGGTCATCTATATACTTTTTAAAAACTTAGTCCTCTCCCAAGCTCTGTAAAATTTTTATTTATATGGTACAGGATCTTGCTATGCAGCTCAGACTCATAGTGATCCACCTGTCTCAGCCTCCCCCAGCACTGGTATCGTAGAGGTGTGCCACTATGCCTTGTTTCAGTGGCCAGCTTGGCATTAAGAGCCAGCACTGCATGTGATACTGGGGATAGAACCCAGGTCATTACTCTGCCAGGCAGCCTCTTAGATCACCAAGGTAACTCCCCAGCTCTGTGAAATTATTACTGTAGCCATTTTACAGTTAAGAAAACCAAACCTCAAAGTGGTCTCTATCATTCTATAGCAGGTGGTATGAGGCTGTCATTCTAACCAGCCAAGTTCCCTTGCTGTTTTATTTATTTATTTATTTATTTAAATTTTTTAATTTTTGCAGAACCAGGGATCAAAATCAGGACCTTGCACTTGCCAGGCAGGCACTTGTGCCCCTCAGCTATCTGCCCGGCCTCTTGTCTGGCTCTTTACAGGATTATCACAGTCTTTTTGCCTCTTTGCTAAACCTGTTCTGCATGCAAGTGGCATGCAGAACTGAAACATCTGTAGGACCACAGAAAGACTAAAAATACCCAAGCATTTCTGTTCTTTGACCTTCCTGACACTACTTTCAGCAGTCTCAGCTAGAAATGAGTGCCAGAAAATATCATGAAAACCCCATCAGTTCCCTGGAAAAATCAACTGCACAGACATGTTTCATCTTTGGTCAGATCTGAATGGAAAGGCATTTAATTAGCAAGTCTGGGCCAAGTTTCAGGAAATCAAAGGAAGGAATTCCCTGGTGTGGTTGAAGATGCATTAAATGCACCTAGAGCCCAGTCCAGCTCCCTTTCTTTGGTTTCATTTTTGTGAGATGAGGATTGCTTTTGCATAGACACATTGTGAAAACTCAATGGGAAGACATAGCCTATGGGTGAGTTGAATGTGTGGCACACAGTAAGTACCTTCTAGGTTTTAGTTTGCAAGTTTGGAACTTATTGTGTACAGTACTTCTGTGTGCTCCCTTCCTGAAGGTGACTAAGTCTGTGGCTCTCCCGATGTTCAGCTCCCACAAGCCCTGGGAAGGGATGCCATCTGGGTGTGAAGGGTCCGCAGGTGGGAAGTCCTCAGACTGCTATTCATCTATAGGATGGCTGGTATCCTAAGGCCTGCCACTTTTAAGAAAACCAAACCTCAAAGTGGTCTCTATCATTGTCACCAAGGACCCTGCAACTGTCCTGAACACACAGATGGCAGTTGTGCACTCCAGCCTTCCTATATGTTGTGACGGAGTTCTGTCCACTGTACGTTTAACCACCAGTGAGCCTCACAGCTCCAGCACAAATAAGAAAGTTATTACAGTGATTGTTACTCCACGTCCACTGGCATTAGATCTGTAAAATAACTCATAAACTTAACTCATTTCTTCCTTTTAATACTCCATTGTCTTCTTTACTGTATACTTAAGAAAATGAAGCACCGAGGAGTGCTTTGCCCGTAGTAGAGCAAGTAGGACTGTGATACATTGGCCATCCCTCAGCTCATCAATCTTCTGAGCTCATGCAAAAGCCCAAACTAGGTAGTGCCCCCACACTAGTAGCTTGTCCACTGACAACAGAGAAAGCCAAAACAGCAAGCCAACAATCACTATTATTCCTTCAAAATAGTTATTTTACTTACTTAGCAAAGATACCTCAAGCACCTTCTATATGGCAGAGCACTATTGTGCAAGAACGTATAGTATGCATCACTTTAAATGATCTAGCAGTCACTCTACAAGACTAAATGTGTTTAACTAATTTTATGTTTCATTTAAACAAAAATGTCTCAAATATGGTTTTTTTTTTAGAATTTTAAAATTTTTATTTATTTTTTTTCTTGTTTCAGAACCTTTGTTTGTTTATTCACTCATTTCTATGGCTGGCTCAGCCCACACCGAGGGCAGGGCTGGCGCAGCATGTGGTACCGGGGATGGAACCGCGGTCCCTGAAGCTGTCCAAGCTTTCCCAAGCAGGTGCTTTAGACCACTGAGCCATCCCGCCGGGCCCTGTCTCAAATATGTTGATACACATTCAATATGAAAAAAGTATTGACATACTGCATGGTATAGCCTTTTTAAGCTAATTCTTCAAAATGCGCACACAGTATGCAAACAAATACACTTGACTGCTCCCCTTAAAACATTATATGCACAGGTAAAATATAGCCTATGGTTAGAATATTCCAGACCTTGATACAAAAGATGGAAGGGGACTTGAAAAGGAACCTAAG
Source organism: Myocastor coypus (assembly GCA_004027025.1). Classification (NCBI taxonomy): domain Eukaryota; kingdom Metazoa; phylum Chordata; class Mammalia; order Rodentia; family Myocastoridae; genus Myocastor; species Myocastor coypus. The sequence continues at coordinate 68,962 of PVJA010003604.1, forward strand.
TGACAGAGAGACTCACACATTTTATGTGAAGTCATGCAAAAATAGTAGAATCCAAAGTTTTATAAATGTGGATTATTTTCCATACATGAATCCATTAAAATAATGCAAGATGCATAGCTTCAAAGTCAATACAGACCAGGCCAGGGATATGTATTAACCTGTAGGGCAATTCACATGTGGCACCCAACCAGGAAGGAGGACTGGCACAGTCACCTCCCAATGCATAATAAGTAGGACCCAACATAAAACTTGGAAATCTAGTTAAAAAGAAATATAAAGAGGACCATAAATAGGTAGCTGAAGACTACATTTAAAACAGAAAGCCACAGCAAATGAAAGAACTTTTTAGATGAAACTTTTTCTGTGTACTTGAAAATATAAAATTCAAAACAAATACAGAGAAAAAGAGTTCAAAGCATAAAGGTAACAGGAGATAATGGTGAGCTAGCAGAGCTAAAAAAAAAAGTTGAAAATAATAAAACCTTTAGAAAAGTATGCTGCTCCCCATTGAAATAGCAAGAAACTGTACAGATATAAGACTGTTAAAAATTTAGTCTCATAAAAGATGAGTTGTCTGAGAGAAAATAAATACCAAATGGTTCAAAAAGAAGGGTATGATGGTCAAGTCCCAGAGAAGGTGATAGATTTAGAGGGTGAGCTCAGCATGTTGATGAGCAGAGGGATGGCCACTCTGTGGCAGTCTTATTTTCTCTGTTATTATGGACAAAGGACTCTTCAGTGTGTCATTTTCCCAAGTATACAGTAGAGAAGACAATGGAATGTTAGGAGGAAGAAATGAGGTAGTTGTCTCAGTTACTATTCACTCATTGCTGGGACAAATACCCGACACCCAAAGGTTTATTAGCTCACAGTTACTGGAGGTTTCAGTCCATATTCGGCAAGCCGAAGGCTGAGTGGAGCAGGGCAGAGAATAGCAGTTCATGGTGGCAGAACAGCAACAATCGCGACAGAGGCAACCAACCAATCTGGACAGCAGAGCAACAGCTTCAGTCTGTTTCTCTGTCTCTCTTTTTAAATTACATCAGGCTCTCTGCCTTAGCCTATCCACCTTAGGCTACACCCATAATCCCAGAAGTACTTAAAACACGTAATCCCAGGGATCATGGATCAAGTCTCAAACTCTAGATCAGTACTAAATCACATAGTCCCTTTGACTCATGAGTCAAATCTCAGTCTATAGAAGTCCCTGCCTTCATGATGCATGAGGCTTTGGGGGGAAAACTAGACATAAACCATAACAGTAGATTATGAGTTATTTCACAGGTCAAATGCCAGTGTGCATGGAGTAACAATCAGCATGACAGTATTATTACTTGTGCAGGAGCTGTGAGGCTCACTGGCAGTGACATGTAGAGCGGAGAGTGCAGTCACAATCTATGGGGGCAAAGAGGAGTGGGGAATGTTGGAATACAGAGTAGGAAAGATATCCAAAGGTAGGGTGGACAACATGGCTTTGTAATATAATTTGAGTATGCAAATGGAAAGGGAACTGAGAGATGAAGGGAGTGAGGCAAAGTAAAGATTTAGAGAATTATGATGTGTACGCATCCTCTCTTCCCACAAAAAGCTTAATCATTATGTATTGCACACATGTACTAAAACAGGAGGAAGAGGAGGAGGAGTAAGGGGAGGAGCAGGGAAAGGAGGAAGAGGAAGCCAGCTTGCTCTTGTTTAGGATTGCTTGGGCTATTTTGGTTTTTTTCATGTTTTAATGTAAACTTAGGATTATTTTTTTCCAGTTCGGTGACAAATACCATGGATATTTTGATGAGTCTTGCATTAAATCTGTAGATTGTTTCTGTAGCACAGTCATTTTAACAATATTAATTCTGACAGTCTACAAATATGAATAGTGTTTCTATGTGCTAGTGTCTTCTTCAATTTTTTTCCTTCAGTTTATTGAAAGTTTCATTGTAGAGGTCTTTAAATTCCTGTGTTCAACTGAGCCATAGGTATTTTATGAAGCTATTATGATTGATAATGTTTTCTAATTTCTTTCTCAGTCCATTGTTAGTGTATGGAAGAGCTGTCAAAACTGTCAATTTTTTATTTTTCATTTATTTTGTCTTTTTGAGACAGGGTGTCACTACACATTTCAGGTTGACCTTGAGCTTACTTTTTGTAGACTAGGCTGGTCTCAAACTCACACCAGTTCTCCTGCCTCAGCCTCCCAAGTGCTGGGATTACAGGCATGCACCACCACGGCCCGACAAAGCTGTCAATTTTAATGTTGATTTTACATACTGCTACTTTCCTAAATTTGTTAAACGGCTCTAAAATACTTGGAATTTTTAGAGTCTTCTAAGTATAGAATAATATCATATGCAAATAAGGATAATGTGAGTTCTTTGCCATTTATATCCATTTATTGTTGTTCATATGCAGGTGCTCAAGCTGAATCTTCAGGGACTATGCTGAGGGCCAGCCAGGTAGCTCAGTGGGTTAAAGTGTCTGCTTAGGCAGATGCAGGGACCAGGGGTTCAATTCCTAGCCTGCTGTGCAGTCCCACCTCCACAGCACACTTGCAACAGCAAATGAGACTGGGTGTAGTGGCACATGCCTGTAATACCAGGGCTTGGGAGGCTGATAACAGGAGGGTCACTACAAGTCAGATATATGTAATAAAATCCTGTAGACCCTGTACTAAATAAGAACAAACAAACAAACAAATAAACAAAAATCTATAGTGAGTATGAGGAGTGGCAGTGAGTATCTCTGACTCATTAGTAATCTGGTTTTAGTAAGGTGTTTGCATCAGTTTTCCCCATTCTGAGGGGTACTAGATGTGGAGATGTCCTATATGGCCTTTACTATGCACTGGACTGATCCCTTAATAACTACAGAAGCTGAATTTTGTCTGAGACTTTTCCTACATTAAATGATACGATTGTCTTTGATTCTATTTGAGTACTTTTTATGTTAATTGATCTGTGCCTGTTGAACTATGTTTGCATTCCTGGAAAGAAGCCAACTTGATCACGGTGTATCTTTTTAATGTGTTGTTGAATTGATTTGCAAGTATTTTATCAAGGATCTTTACATCTATGGTCTCCAAGGATATCAGCCTACAGTTCCTTTGTGTTTTTGTTTTTGTTCAGTTTTTGTATCAGTGTGACATTAGCTATAGGACTGAGTTTGAAATCATTCTTTCCCTTTCTATGTCATGGAATAATTTAAGAAGCTTCAGTACTAATTCTTTATATGTCTGGTAAAATTCAGCAGTGAATCCATCTGGTCCTGAGCTTTCCATTATTGGGAGACTTTTTATTACCTCTCTAATCTCATTGCTTATTATTAATCTGTTTAGGTTTTTGATACTTTCTTGCCTCAGTTTTAGTAGATTGTGTTGGAAAAATTTGTCTACTTCTTTTAGATTCTCTAATTTGTTCGAACATAAGTTTTCAAAGCAGTCCTCAGTAATTCTATCTTTCCCCTTCCCTTCCTTCTCCTTCTATCTGTCCATCCATCTGTCCATCCGTCCATCTGTCCATCCATCCATCCGTCTGTCCATCCGTCCGTCCGTCCATCCGTCTGTCTGTCTATCTCTGTATTTATCCAATTATCTGTTTCATTGATGCTGTGCATTTTTTTTTTTATTCTCTGTCTCATTAATTTCACCTCTTATCTTTATTATTTCTTACCTTCTGTTGGCTGTGATTTTAGTTTGCTCTTGTTTCCCAGAACCTTGAGATGCAATTGTTTGGTTATTTATTTGAGATCCAAGTTTTTGATATAGGTACTTATAGCTACAAACTTTCCATTTAGCATGACCTTTGCTGGACTGAAAAAGCTCTAGTATTTTTCACTTTTAATTTTATTAGATTCTAGGAATTTCTCATTTTTCTGTTTGATTTCTTCAATGACCCAAAAGTAAATTGTTGCCATCTGTGTGTTTAAATAGTTTTCTCTCGCTGTTGATTTCCACTTTTACCTCATTATAATCTGATAAAATGCAAGAAATTATTTTAGTTATTTCATATTTGTTAAGGATTTCTTTATAGCCTGAAATATTATCTATTTTGGAGAATATCCCGTGAGCTGCTGAGAAGAATGTATATCTTATAGCCGTTGGACTAAGGGCTCTTTAGCCATTCATTCAATCCATTTAATGTGTGAAAGACAAAGTAAACATTTTTAAAAATCTCTAGAATGGAAAAAGATATGACTTCTTACATTAAGAGAGTTTGCCTTATTCTAAAAGAAATTGGATAGAAAATTGCCAGTAATAGGACATGACCTAGTAAATGAGCTAAATATGAATTATACATTTTCAGTTCATATCATTCCTGACAAGGCCCAGCTCTGAAGATGGTAGAATAATATCTGCAATGCTCTGAGAGGATAATAAAAAAGTGCTATCCAAGAATTTAGGATGAATCAAGTTGCCATTTGTGTGCGCATGGCCTTGGGAAATGGAGCTCTGCTATAGGTTGAATTAAGTCCCCCATCAAAGTTGATATATTCAAAGTCTAAACACACTCTTTCCTGAAGATATGATTTTATTTCTAAATAAGTCATTGTAGGTGTAATTAATTAATATAATGGGCCCCCAAATCAGTACAACTAGTATCTTGGTGAAAGAAGGGAATTTGAAGTTAGAAACAGACACACATGGAGGAAAGATGATGTGCAGAGAAAAAAGATGGCCAGCTAAAAGGCAAGGAGAGGGGACTGCAGCCCACCAGTCCCTCACGGCCCTCAGAGGGAACCAGAGTTGCTGACAAACATGTGCAAGGCAGTGAATACTAAACTCTAAGACTGCACACCTACAAAAGCTGAGGTTATATGACAGAAATAAATCATTTTAAATACTTACTACATAATTGATAAGAATATAAATGACACAAAACAGAAAATGGACATGCAAATGTGTCAGTGTCTTCAACTTTCAGTATCACACTTCAACAGATAGAAGCCTAAAGCTGATACAGCAAAAGAAATTTAAAATGGCTGGACATAATCATTTTGAATATAATCGGGAACTGTTATGGTTTATGTCTAGTTGTCCCCCCAAAGCCTCATGCAATCATCCAGTGGGGACTTCTAGAGTTTGAGACCTGATTCATGATCCCTAGGATTATGTGTTTTATATTTAAATTATGTGTTTTAATAATGGGACTATGGGACTAAGTACTTCTGGGGTATGAGTGTGGCCTAAGGCATATATGCTGAAGTGGAGAGCCTGAATGTAGTATAAAGAGAGACAGAGAGACAGACTCAAGCTGTTGTTCTCTGCTCCCTGGTTGTTCCGTTGCCTTTGTCACCATTGTTGCTGTTCCATGGCCGTGAACTGGATGCTCTCTGCCCTGTTTCAGTTAGCCTTGGGCCAGCTGAATATGGACTGAAACCTCCAGTAACTGTGAGCTAAATAAACCTTTCCTTCCTTCATTTTGGGTGTCGGGTATTTGTCCCAGCAATGATGAGTAAAAAGTAACTAAGACAGAATTTGGGCTTCCTTCTTTTTTAGTTGCACGGGTTTAGGACCTGGACCACTGAGCACTCTGACTCTGATTCTTAGAAACAAATTCTCTGTACTGGCACCACTTGGAACCTGGTTTGGCTGCTGCTGCCATTCTGGTACTTGGGTCTCTGTGGCTTTCTTCTCAAGGAAAAATCTCTCTCCCTTGCAATTCTGAAGCTGCAAAGGATGGAGAGCTGCCACCTTTTGTGATGCCCTCAGGTCATCCTTTTGATTCTGTGGTTCCTTCCCAGAAGTGCCTGTAAAGATAGGCTAAGAAAGTTTCTGTTGGACGGTGAAAGATCCAAGCTGGAGGCTGAAGAGTCTGGGCTACAAGCCAGATGATGAAGTCCAGGCTGAATGCAAAGACTGAAGCTTCTTCAAGGAAGTGAAGTCTTGACTCCTTCCTCAGCCCTTTAAAAGTCTCTTTGTGTTCAGTCTTCTGACTTTGGACCCATTGTACCCGAGGGTGGAACAAATCATATCCCAGGATGGGCCCTTGATCCTGCTCTAGGGAGGAGCCAGTCATATCCTAGGCAGGCCTTGGTCATGCTCCAGGGAGGAACCAATTGTACCACAGGCTGGGGCTCCCACCAACAGGGAACCGGGCCACTGAGTCATCCAGCCAAGTTGACACAATATATCAACCACTACAGGAACAAAACAGACTTGTTTACTATAGTACTAGTTAAGAGTTATTCTAAATATGTTTTTCAGTGCAATTAGATATGGCACAAAATAATGATGCCACCAGACAAAATGTTTGTCATAAAGCTGAACACACCAAAATAAATAAACATACACAAACCATTAACTTTAATGTTAAAAATAGCATAACTTTTAAAATCCTATTTAAAATGATAGGAAATAAAAAATAGAGAGTAACTCTAAAAACTCTATAATGGGCCTAAAGAGAGTTATCTAGAGAGAAAACATTCTCTCTAGAATGTTCTCCAGAGAGCAAACTGGTCAAGCAATGGCCATGACTTATCCAGATGGCTGACACAGACAAAAGTTCTACAAAATGCTGTACATGGTTTCAAGGTTAATCCTGAGAGGATCTGACTGACCTTGGAAGATACAAATGTTACATGTTTTCTTACATAGGTCTTGCTTTAGCTTACCCTTAACTACCCAGCAGAAAAGTTTAACCACAAGGCATAAAAAGTAAAGCTAGATCAGTATGCTGAGCTGTAAATGGCTCAAGTCAACAGCTTCTGACATTGCCTATTCTGCTGATTGCCCACTACTATTATAGAATATTGGACTATGTATACAAATACTTTTTTTTAGTTCAATGAGAAGAAATATTTATACCAATAGTGTTTAGAAAAGTTATCATGGGGACCGGTGAGATGGCTCAGTAGTCTAAAACACTTGCTTAGGCAAGCTTAGGCAACTGCAGGGAGCGTGGTTTGATCCCCAGCACCACATGCTGTGCCAGCCCCACCCGCAGGGCATACTAAGCTGGCATATATATATATATATATATATATATATATATATATTCATGTCTGCATCTTGTACTCAGAATAACTACTATGAAGACAACAATTTGAATTATATTAATTATTGTGGTTGTCCCACTAATGTGTTGTGAAACTGTCCCATTGTTATTTCTTATTAAAAGTAAAATAAATAAATAAATAAAATTTAAAAATAAAAATTTTATAAGCTGTAGGTAAATGAGCTACATTAATATAGAAATAAAGAATTATTTCAGTAAGTAGCAAGACATATCATAAACTATGAAAGCCTAAATATTTCATCATTCTTTCCATTAGGAAGTATAAATGAAATGTGGGTCTAATAAAAAATCAAATAGATAAATTAAAATGTAATTCTTAAAAACCATTCAAGTAATCGTAAAGAAAATAGAATGCAAAATCAAATGAAAAAAAAAAAAGGGAAAGAAATATGAAACAAAAAATGATGTGGAGTATGTGAATACCACCATAGAAATAATTACATGCCTAAACACTTCAATTAAAAGCAGAGCTTACCATAAAAAACAAATTAAATTCATCTATATAATGTGCACAAGACAAAGACATTTTAAATTTTCCATGAGTAAAGGCAGGAGACTTTATATTAATGCTAGAAATACAAGAATTCAAGACATAGATTTATCCAGAGATAAAGGATTGTTAGGGATTAAAAAGTTTTGCCTGTCTGGAAAACACAACCCTCACATGATGGCTTCAGAACAAAACATATGAAGAGCTTCAAACATAGTAAGCAGCAGTGGACAGATTTAAAAGGATAAATGATTAATTCTACATAGACAGAGATTTTAACATCTTTCCAAATATGAGATAGAAAAATTGGGTCAAAAGTATCAATAAAGATACACACAAAAGATCTTGTCATTCTAACAGAAACCTTGGGCTAGTCCATACAGAAGCTTGTCCTATTATGCAGAATGTGAAATTCTTCTCAAGTACACACAGTACTTTTTCCAATCTAGACCCTATCTTGGGTAATAAGACACATCTCACATTTAAACAACTGATATCAACTAGAGAACATTTTCTGGCCACAATAGATTTAAAATAAAAGTTAATAACCATTAGGTATAGTGTAACATCCCAAGTATTTAAAAATTAGGCAACAAAATTCTATATAATCTTTGGGTCAAGCAAGAAGCAATATGAGAAAGACTACTTATAAGTGAATCACTAAAAAAAGGCAACTATTGTAATCAGGGTTTTACAAGGAAAGCAATTATATACAGGCCATATACATAATATTGTTTTATAATAGTCACCCAAAGAATCTATGCAAACAAAGTGCAGGCAATCTGTTCACACATAAAAGTCCAAAAGAATTCAGCTGAAGCTCTGGATTCCCTGTTAATGTCCTGTGTGAGTCCAACTGAAAACCTAGAGCACATAACAGAGCCCCTCCTCAGGAGTCCAGCCTGAGTCCAAGAGCCCACAGCAATGACTGATGCAAGTCAGTTTCAAGAAACTGCACTGGGAAGGTTCAAGGTTGAGTGGCAGAAACTAGAAAAATCTCTATTCAGCAGAAAGAAGGATCTGTGCTAGCCAGTTGAAGGGTCTGTCCTGGTGCCAGGAAGCGATGTTTGAAGCAAAGACCAGTGCTCCACCCAAAAGTACCACAGCCATGCTCAGTGACAATGAGATCCTGAGCTTCTCTGAGGATGGTAACAGCTGAGTTTATACCAGGAAAGCCAGCACAGCAAGCTTCTCCACGACACTCAACAGTGCACTGCCTTCCCTTCTGGAGCCAGGAAGTGATGCTCCAAGTAAGGACCAGAGCTCCCCTAAAATGAACCATAGCCATTCTCAGCAACACCAAGGTCCTGAGCTCCTTGAAGGATGAGAACCACTGAGCTCATCAAGTTAAGCCAGCTTGCCAAGCTCCTCCAGGAGAGACCACAGCTCCAGGAGAACCACCAACTCCTTAATGGCTTCCTAAGAGCTTCACTCCTTCTTCAGTTCTCAGATGTGCTCCCACATCCCCACCATCCTGATTAAGTTTTGCTGAGTGTTACGAGTTGATCACCACTTGTCAGTCCTCCACCTCAACATATGAAAATGTGAATGGTGCAAATAAGACTGAAATTTAAAACTTTCAATGCGTATTAAAACAATTTTATCTTGATGACACGAGATGAAACTAAAAGCTGAATAATCTTATATCTAGTTAAAATCTGAAATTATTATCAAAATCATTTCCACCATCAAATCTTAGGGCCAGATTATTTTATCAGAAAATTTTAATGGACATTTAAGGGGAAATGGCATATTTATACAAAAATATTTGAGAAAATACAAGAAGAACTATTTACAACCCTACATATCCAAGAAAATATATTAATGAAAATATATTGGTCAAGGCAGGAAAAATCACGGGCCAAAAGCCTTTACGAATAAAAACACAATTGTTTCCTAAAATATGAGCAAAGTTAATAAAACAATACATAAAAATGAGCCAGGTGCAATCGCACAAACCCATAATCTCAGCACTTGGAAGGCTGAGGCAGGAGAATTGGTGAGAGTTTGAGACCATCCTGGGCTACAAAAGTGAGTTCAAGATCAGCCTGAACTGTGTAATGAGACCCTGTCTCAAAAAGACAAAAAAAAACCAATATATAAAAATGTTAATATGTTATGACTATGCAAGATTTCTATAAGAAATACAAGATTGCCTTTATATTCTAACATCATTCTATGTAATTCATTAAAGTAATGGCATTAAGAGAGACATGTATAATTTCAAATAAATGGAAAAATTTGACAAGATTAAAATTTAGGGGCCAGGGAGATAGCTCAATAGCATAAGCACCTTACTGGCAAGTACCAGATCATGATTTTGTTTCCCAGTACCATACACACACATAGAGATTAAAAATCTATTATACAAATTCTCATTAAATTAAGAAAGGTGGAAACTCCCTTATTCTTGTAAAGGGAATTTACAAAACTTTCACAATTACCTTCATCAGTTGCTGAAACATTAAACACGTCTCCAAATGGGGAAGATTGGAAAGCTGCTTATTCTAACTACTTCTATTTATAATAGTCCTCAGTGTTGCAATAATCCAAGAGTAGGAAATACCAGGTTTAAAAATTTGAAAGAGGGGCCCGGCGGGATGGCTCAGTGGTCTAGAGCGCCTGCTTGGGAAGGCTTGGGCGGCTTCAGGGACCGCGGATCAATCCCTGGCACCGCATGCTGCGCCAGCCCTGCCCTCCAGGAGGGCTGAGCCGGCCATAAAAATGAGTGAATAAACAAACAAAGGTTCTGAAATAATAAATAAATAATAAATAAATAAATAAATAATAAATAAATAAATAAATTTGAAAGAAAGTTAATACTGCTTTTCAGAACCAAGTTGTTTACCTCGCAAATCCCAAAGGTTGGGGAGAGCAAGCAGAAAAAATAAATGAATTTAGCAAGTTGTAAGTTACAAAGCTGATACATGAAAATCAACTATATGTTTACATAGTAACAGCAAAACATTGGGAATAAAATTTTTAAGGCAATTTCTCCCATACTGAAATAAAACATATAAAATACTTAGGGGTAAATCGTATGCAAGCCTTCGCTACTGTCAACTCCAGAACACTGCCAGAAGTGAGGAGAAAATGGTCCTGAATTTAAACATTCTATATTATTAAAATGTTCATTCCTTGTAAATTGACCCATAGGCCAATGCAATTCCAATCATAATCATTACAATTATTATTGAGAATATTGATAAGATATTTTAAAATTTAATGGGAAGGCAGAGAATGTGGATAATTCCAGTCAACCCTAAAAGGAAATATATTAGAAATTTACACCTGGGGATTTTCTCACCTAAACTACACAGGAACCATGACAGTGCCATCCTGACACAAGAACAAAGGTGTCAACAGAACAGAGTAGAGGATCCAGAAACAAATCCACAGCTATGCTTAGTTTCTTCCAGTAAAGGAATCAAAGAAAACAAATGGAACAAAACTTTTTAATAAATCATATGAGAGTAACTGAATACCCATTACAAAATGTGAAGTGTAATGCCTGTATAAATGATATGAAATGATAGAGTATAACATACCAAGTACCTTCTAGATAAAAGAATACATATTCTTAAGTCACAGAAAGCTGTAAATATAAAAGAAAAAATAATTTAGTGTTCCTCAACAATAAAAAATTCTGCTTGTCAAAAGCCACACTTCAGAAAATAAGTGGGAAATCTATGAGCTAGGAGAAAGTACTGTCAAATATATAGGGATTGAAGGCCTGGGACCTTAGATCTTTAAGTGACTGTCTCTGCAAACCTCATGAAAAATCCAGCTACTGCACAAAGGAGGATATGCTCATGGCCAATAGTACTTGGGAAAGTATTCAAATCCATTCATCATAAGCAAAATGCAAAGTGCAATCTCATAAAATGAGCCTGTGCCCCCTGGAATGGCTCAAATGAAGGTGTCTGATGCTTCATTTTAATTCAGTGGAAGAGCAGGTGATCTGTCAGACATTGTTGGTGATGACATAAGTGGTATGGCTATTTTGGAAATGTTTGCATTATTCTCATATAATTAAACATGGACCCCCAAAAAAGTAAAATGGAAGTTTACAAAAGACTTGCAGAAATTTTAGCAGCATTACACTTAATAAAACAGACTGAATGAAATAGCCACAGTGCCAATAAAAACAAAATGAATAAATGAGCATACGTATTCTCATAAAACGAAATACTAGGCAACAGCCAAAAGAAAAACAAATTGTTAATATACCAAATAGATCGGCTAACTCTTAGCATGTTATACTGTGTAAAATAAAATTTATATGAAATACCCCACGCTAAATGCTTAGTTGGATGTTAATTTCTAGACTAGAATTAAGAAGATAAATTAATTCTTCAATATTAAAAAATTGGTCTGTCAAAAGGCACCATTAAGAAGATGGAAAGAAAAGCTGTGAGCAGGAAAATACTTCAGAATACATGAATTTGAGCAAAGTGCTGTCATATACTCTAAATTGGAAAAAATTGTTATAGTGGTTGCCTCTGATAATGGAAAGTGAAAGAGACTTTAGATTGAAAAGAGCATAAGAAAATATTCTGGGATGGTAATTCTGTCTGGCAAAGGCAATGTTCTGTAGTGTTACAGGGATTTGTATTATAAAGGTGTATGATTTTTCAAAATTTTATGAATGTATAGATTAGATTGCAGAAGTTAGTCTATTTAAAGTTTACATAAAAACTATAAACAAGTATTAAACTGTTTTGAATGATATATATAGTGAAGTATTTGAAAAGAATTATTCCTATGTGTGCAACTTACTTTAAAATGTGTCAAAATTTAAACACTTAGATGAATACATAGAGAGACATATAGCTGAATAGATACGTTAAAATAGATGTGCAAAATGTTAATGATAGATGAGTGAATATATGCGTGAGTCATGGTTACGTTTATGTGTCAATCTGACCAGCTAAGGAACACCCAGATAACGATAAATGTTATTTCTGAGCTATATCTGTCAAAGAATTTCTGAAAGAGTGTGGAGCAGTTAGTCTTAGACTTTTGGTGGCTTGACAAAATTTTTTGACATTATGCTAACGTAAAATGATGCATATATGGTAGACACCCTATTCTCAATGTTGATCTTTTCCTGGGTTAGACATGTGGTATTGTACTGTTTCTCAATGCTGGTCAACAGCAGTGTGCTACAGCTGCTGGACACCCGCATGACCATACAAATGAACATCTATCGTAAATAGGGATAGATAAGGTGCATTTTGACTTATCAGGGTGTAGCTACATTGCAGGTTGAGGAGTAATCTCTACCAATCATTTGCTTTCCTCTAGAGCTTGGCCACTTACTCTTCCCACAGCAATGTCAATACGCCCATACATAGCTCTGCTATAGAAGGTGAATGGCGTCTCCTCACTTGAAGTCACTAACATCCATGACAGGACACAGCAAGTGATCTGTATTAAAATTAGCATCTAGCCCATTAAGAGCAGCCACTGGTCAACAGTTACACCTCATGGAGATATTTTCCTTATAATGATCTTTTGGAAGAAACATTTTTGTATCTAGCCTCATGGAATCATTGGAGTGGCTTGTAGTGTTTGTGATTAATTCATGATCCAAGGATGGGATGATGGACTTGAGTACTGCTGGGATTACGGGTGTGAGTGCTACACCCACCTGAGGCAGACAGCCTGAAGGCAGCAGGAGGAAAGCAGAGAGGCTTGCCTCTGTCACTGCTGCCACTGCTCCTTCCTTCTGCCTTTGCTCTTTACCACTGTGATAAACCATGGTGGTGTTTACTGTCACCATGAAAAAATGCCCTCTGTCATGTGCCACTCTGCCTTGGAGCCAGATGAGCATGGACTGAAACCTCCATAAACTGTGACCTCAATAAACCTTAACTTTTGGCGTTGAGTATTTTGCCCCATCAAGAAGAGTAAGGTAACAGACACATTTATTTGCAAATTGTTGATTAGTCCATCATATTGGATATTTTATTGCAGCAGTACTTCAGTTCTGTGGGTTTGCTGGGAAGTAGAGAATTCCAAAGCTTCCTGAACCTTTGGATTTCTCTCTAGGAAGGCCAGGTTAGCCAAGGAAGGCAATGCAGTGTGTCACTGTTCTTTAAAGAGCTACACAAAGTCCTTTCCTCTAAATAGTATCTTCTTAATCTATCAATAGTATTGTGTTAGCTTTATAGCTGCTTATTTGATCTGTCCATCTGTTTTAACTTTATCTTAGTTTCCCAAAGGGAAATTTTGTGAATGCTGCCCCTAGAGTAAAACACAAGGATGATGTTTTTCTGTCATTGTTATTTCAAGTAGTGCATAGGACAATTCTGTCTATACTCTGTCAAAAAATTAGTCATTGCTATTTCAAGGACTGCAAATGATAATTATGTTTAGGATATTTGGAAGAATCAGTCATTTTTAGTTTAGAAGTCAGGCCAATGTTTATATATAATATGCACTCTTTGAACAAAAATTGACAGCTAAATTCAGTGAATCAACAGACACATCAAGTATTATCATATCTCAGAGATTCAAAGAAGATGGTCTACTAAAATTGCTGCTGTGAACAATGGGAACTGTGGTTCAAATAGTTTTTTCCAAAGGTATCAATTTGTTTCCTAGGAATACCTTTCACTGTATTTTTTGTTCTTAGCCATTACATTTACAAAGGAATTACTGACTGACTCACTCATTTATGTATTCATCTTGCAAACATTTATGGAGCACTCTGTGCTAAAGCGCTGTATCAATAAATGGGAATTTAAAAATTCATAAGACACAGATTCTGTCCCCAAAGAATTCATATTCTACTGGAGGGATGGTACATAATTAAATATATTACACTATGAGATCTATAAATTTTATGTGGCATTTTATATTTTTCTAAATATTATAAGGCAGCAGGGAAGAAAGTATTAGTCCTGTTTTATCAATTTATAGCACAGTGAAGCCCTTGGGTGTGATTTCTCCAGAGTCACATCACTAGTTACAAGCTAAAAGTAGAAGTCGAACTCAGGGCTTTTCTTTGCTAATCCAGGCTTTTTCTGTGAAAGCCTACTATCTATATTTAGTGATTATGCCTATTGCTTTAGTTAACTTTGAATCTCTACTTTGTGCTTTAAAAAGAATCTAAATTACTTTTGCTTCAAGGAAAAAAAGCTGACTATCCTAATTCCAAGCCTAACCAAGTACTACAGTACATATGCATAGATCATTACCAATTAAAGTTTGTGGAAGCAGCTGATGTAGCTGATCTTGCAGGATGTAAGATAGTGCAACTGGAGCTGCACTGCCCTGGGTGCTCAGATGTGCACCTAACAAAGCAGCCACCTTGTCTTATAGGAAAAGGGCCCACAGGGGAAGGTAATTCAGTAAATCTAGAGAGATTTACATAATCTTAACAATCTCTGTAGTGCATCTCCAATGTTAAAAAAAAAAACCCTCTTTGTCTAATGAGTAGAACAGAGATTAACAAGAGAAATTCTGTGGTCCATATACAGCCAAGTTTAAGTTTTATAAATAAAGTTTTATGAGAAGTACCCATCTATATTTTTCTAAAAATTGTCTGTGGTTTCTTTTTGTCTCTAATATGATTCCAATTGAACAGGTAGGTACAGGCTCAAAAACCTAAAAGTATTTACCATCTGATCCAGTGCAGCAAGTTTGTCCAGCCTTGCTCTAAAATTCCAAGTTTGCTTGACCTTTAGCCTGCACAAATTAGTATAAATTGTTGTATAGTTTGTGGAAAATGACTTGACCATCTGCATAGAAAATATAATGAAAATCAAGTGAATGGTATGCATACTCTTTAGTATAGTAATACCTCCTCTGCACAACAGGGCCCTAGTTGACCAATAAAAGGGTGGATAAAATTATTGTTTAGTTCTTAGTACATAAAAGGAATGGCAATACTTTAGAGGATCTATTCTATTTGTTCATTTACATTTTAGTACATGTGAACTATATACTAGACCTCTAAGCTATACTCCAAGTATATAATTGCATTTTAACATCACAGCTCAATGAGATGATAACATTATTTACACATTTCCAAGGAGGAGACTCTCTTGAAGAGTTTAATTTGCTAAAATCACACCACCAGGAAACTACTGACAAGTTTGATATCCTAATTCAAAAGTCAAATGAAGTACAATGCTGTTGTACTATGGGCACACACACACACACACACACACACACACACACACAAGAGGAGATATAACAGTTATCACTATGCTGTGTAACAAACATCCCTAAATTTAATGATGTAAACAAGCATTATACTGTGCTTATGACTTTTGGTTTGGGAACTTAGACAGAATGCAGTGGAAATAATTTGTGTATGCTTTTCCATGAGTCAGGCTTTGGCTAAGCTTTCTTCAAATGTCTGATGATGTTCAGGGAGGTTCCACTGGTACTGTGTCTGGAGTCTTGGCTCTGGCTATTTACCTGTTTAGTTTTACTCCATTTGCTTCTGCGAGGACTAAACTGTCCAAGATGACATCATTGCCTAATGCCTGAGTGGTGACTATTGGACCAAGGAAGACTGGCTGTTGACATCGCCTCTCTGCAGGCTAGCATGGGCTACTGTGCCATTTGAAGGGTACTGAGACACTGCCTTCTGTGACTGCTGAGCCCCTAAAAGGACTGTTTTAAGAGATAGAAAATGGAAACTATCAATTCTTGAGGTTTGAGTCCAGAAACTGATAAAGCATCGCTTTCCCAAAACTGATCCAAGTGGTTTTTTCAGTAGCGACAAGAAAATCAGAGAGTTGTCAGTCATCTTTAATCTGGGTACTACAGAGCAAGTAGTTTTAATAACACTTATCTTACTTTGCTAGAGTGATTTGTGATGTGAAGTTGTCTGTTGCAGAATTGTCTGTTGCACAAATTCCCAGAATGGACAAAGCTATGTCCCAGATTATGTAACTACAGAAACAGTAGTAAAGCAGTATTATTACTATAAAACTGCACTATTACATAGTAACATGTTTACAGAGCAAAATGTTTTTGCTATACAGTATTTTGGGTAGACTTTGTTTTTTATTTGTCTTATCCTTTTCTTGTATAATAATCATAGATTCACATGTATCTGTAAGAAGAGACAGAGAGTTTCTGCACAGTGTACACCCTTCAGTCTTCACCCAACTCTCCACCAGTCCAATATCACAACAAAGAAACTGACATTGCTACAACTTACTGACTCTATTCAACTTTCATTAGTTCTACAAGTTCTCATCATATGTCACTTTATTACTGTGTGATTTATAATGTGGCCACCACCACAATTCTGTCATCAGATTCTCTCCCATGGACACATATAAAGCATAATATATGCATGTAGGAAAATACCACAGTGAAACACATTAATCTGTACAATTTATGAGTTAAAGACAATCAAAAAAGGAAAGAATTATAAGTAGACACTCATAGTGGGTGTATTCCATAAAGTGTTGTTATGTAGGAAAGTATTTAATACATCTTTGAAATGGATAAGAGAGTCACACTTGATTTATAATGGTGTCACAAAGGAAGCTAAGAGAGAACTGTACTCTGCTGCCCATGAATGTTTCCACAAAAGAACTCTTACTCTAGGAAGCACAGCATACCAGTAAAACTTCTATCTACAGTCCCTACCTTTTATTTACTTCCTTACATAGGAAGAGGAAGAAGTCTTCTGATTGGTATAAATAGAAAGAACCTGACATGAATTGATTTACTTTCTTGATTGGAGTAAGCAATGATAGAAAAGCTAAGCGACATGTTTTGTCTTGATATAGGTGAGTATGATTCCTTTTCAGCATGGATGATTTTGTTTAGATAGGGCTTCCACCTAGAAATTCTAGAATATCTATGACTTCCAAGGTGTCATAGTGAACCCCACAGGTGATATCCCAAGATCCAAAACCAGTAAATGTCAAGGAAGCAAAATTATGTTTCAGGTCCAAGACACTTGCTCCAGGACAGTTCTAGTAAAAGTTACATAGATATATTCATCTCCCTCCTGCCTTTCTCTTATAGACATGTATAGAGTACCCCCTGGCCCCAGCCCTATTGGCCATCACTTGTGCATGCTCCACCTCTACAATTTTATCATTTTGTACATGGTATGCATATAAGCACAAAACGGATAGATAGATAGATAGATAGATAGATAGATAGATAGATAGATGCACAGTCTCAAAACAGAGTTCAGATTCTTAGTGATCCTCCTGTCTCAGACTCACCAGCACTGGGTTTACAGTCCTACCCTACCGTGCCCAGTTCTGAGGCTGGCATGATCCACCCAGGGTTCTGGGCCAGCATGGCATGCAGTACCAAGAATCAAACTCAGGACCTTGCACTTGCCAAGCAGGTGCTTATACTGCTAAGCTATCTGCCTAGTCCCAAGGGAACCTTTTAAGATTGACATTTCCACTAGGAATTATTATTCTGAGATTCACCTGAGTGTTTGCACATACTTGCAGTTCTTTCCTTTCACTGCCAAGAAGTGCACTGTAGAATGGATATGCTACAGCCTGATGCCTGGGAAGAAAGACAGTTCACTTGGTAAAAGATAGTCTGGCTGATTACACCTTTGACTACTACAAACAAGGCCGCTAGAAACAGACATGTGTAGATTTTGCACCAATAAAGGCTTTCATTTCTCTGGGATAAATGCTCAACAGAGGCCTTTCTGGGTTGTAAGTTTGTTACTTTAAGTGGGGAAATGGCAGGATTCTACAAAATGATATAAAAATTATAGAATTTTGGAAGCAAACACATTCAGACTATTAAAAGTATTTACACGCTTGCTTAGACAGAGAGCGGGAACTGGGGGTCTATCTCTGGTATGCAGTGCCAGCCCCACCCTCACAGCATGCTGAGACGGCAACTGAGACTGCATGTGGTGGCACACATTTGTCATCCCAGAGCTTGGGAGACTGAAAACAGGGGGATCAATAAGAGTCTTATCTATGTAGTGAGACACTGTAGATTCTATACTAAATACATAAAAAAGCATTTACTTCTTAAAGATAGAATTTTGAATAATCTCCAAATATTTTTATATTTTTTTGTAATATCCAAATTTTTCTAAAGATAGAAAATTTTCTATAAATGGCAAGAAAAGTGAAAAGAAAAATAATGAAATATTTAAAGTAATTATTTCTGAGTATTGAGATAATAATTTTAATTATGAAAGCTCATACATATAGATATATATGTATATACACACACACACACACATATATATATATATATATATATATATATATATATATATATACATATTTCTTAAACATTTATTACTCCAACTATTAGGAACATTTAAAATGGTGAAACTGTTTTTGTATCTTTCAGTTATTTAGTTTCCATCTTTAATACATCATATCCGTTTACAACAATTTTCCTAAGTCTGATACTTCAGAAGAAAGCTTATTTCCTATTGTGTCTTGAAGCTTATTCCTTTGCACAAAATTTATAAGCTTTTTTCCTGTTCTAGCAGACGTGTCATGGTTACACATTACTCTTCTCCTAAGACCTCTGCATCAAGCCAGAAATAAACCTTGGGTCTCAGAAATTAATTACTGCTGTTTGCTCTGGGCTTTTGTCCCTTAACATTGATTAACAATTTTGTATCCTTCCAAAAATTATCACTGCAGACAATATTTTACCATGGTATGACAGACTACATTTAATGGAGTTCAGTAAACTAAGAAATAAATTACCATGCAATAACATCACCATGGGCCCTTTCCTGAATCACTCCAAGTACTCGCCTACGTCTGTCCTGTTGCCACACAAGCAGGCCAAACCCATCACCATGCCAAGCCGTGACTAGTAACAATGTGATAGTGCCTTCAAGTCAAAATATATAAAATTCTGATGTTTCCCCCACTGAGATTCTATAGGCAAGCATTCATCATAGGAGTAAATTGACTGGCAGTCCAGCTCCATCTGGAAACACACCTTTGCTAAATCTTTCACAGTGTGGCTTGGCCTCTCTTGGCTTCCAGCTCCGTGAAGTAATGGACTTGGTTCAAGATAAGTAGATAAGTTTTTTTTTAAAAGTTATACTGAGCCTAGGTAAATTTTAGAAAAAAAATTAAAAAGGTGACCGATATGAATTGGAGAAGAATGTGTGGTTATCGATTCGTTAATCCTCTTGACAGAATCCTGAGCTCACCTCGTCTTCCCAGCTAATGAAAGAGACAAGCAGCACAGTGAAGAGCCAGAGACAGCTAAACAGCTTCAACAGGAGCACAAAAATCAGTGATCCAGGATCTGTAATTTCCTTTGCCCCATTCACTTTCAGAGCGCAGGCTTCTCGGAGGACAGGTGCGAAGAGACCAAGCCCCATATCACACCATGCCACCTGCTTATGCAAAGTGATCCTGAGGCTGGTTTAAGTTCTCTTTTCATACTGTAATGAACTCTGTGCAGAGACCACTGTCTCAGTGCACCCTCCCTGGGTGAGCAGGACAGTGGAGCTGGGCGAATCACCTCATGAAGGCAGCCTCTGCTAGAGAATTCTCCGAGAAATTCTGTTCATGCAACTCAAAATTCTTTCAAGCAGTATTTTTTTCATCACATGGCTTCAGGGCTTTGTGTGCAATTCCAGAGGCCAGAAGGTAAGAATTCTTGTTTCATTTAGACACAAATGGTACTTTTACTAAGAAGCATTTTAAGTAGGGAAGTGAACACCTAACACATGTGGAAAACTTAGCTGGCACTGGCTGAAGCTTATCAAACTGATGAGTAACTTCATATTCCCAAGTTTCAAATCTCATTTCAAATAAAGGAAGAAGGGACTGACTGATGGATGCACTGCGAGAGTGTTAGAAGTATCCAAGCAGAGATTCATCCAGCCTAGTCAGCACGTTGATTCTTCTGCAAGTTCCTCAGCATATGTCCTGTACTTTATCTGGCCTCATGGCCAGTGTAATGAATAAATATATTGTCAAAAGAAATAGCCCTGTCAGGTTTCACATTTTTTTCCTTGGCCTGAATATGGAATTCTCTTCCCCGTGCTGAGTTGATTCTCTGCGAATGGCGCCATCCCACTCTTAGGCTTGTGCATGTTTTCTACCACACTTCCTCTGGGATGGAAGTGCATGCTGGAACAAAACAAAACTGAACTTTACTGCTGGAGGTTGTGATCTGCACTGTTATAGGGGGAACTTCCGTGAGAGCCTATGAGGTGTGTGTGTGGGGGGGTTGTCTGGGGATGTTGAAAAAGACATGTTTCTCTTCCCATTAGAAGTAAACAAGAAATTAGGTCTAGGGCCTTGTGGGTAATGGGACTGAGAATGGAGTGTTAAATATGTGGTCAAAGAAACAGGAAAAAATGTACATTCAACTGACATTTAAGAACCATGTAGGTAGAACCATCTCGAAGGGAGAGCTAATCATTAACTAAGATGATTCTTCTTTAGTATTTTTATTTCTTTTTTCTCTCTCTTTTTTTCTAGCAACTTCTTTTTTAAAAAAAACATCGTTTATTTATTTATTTGGTACAGGGTCTCACTAAACAGTTTGGACTCATTGTGATCCTCTCTCGTGTCTCAGCCTCCCTAGCCCTGGGATTACAGGTGTGTGTCACCACAGGGCTGGCCCGGCATGCTGCACCAGGGATCGCACCTGGGTCCTCGCCCTCTCAGGAAGGCACTTAGACCACTGAGTTATCTCCCCAACCCTCTTTTCTTTCTTTCTTTCTTTCTTTCTTTCTTTCTTTCTTTCTTTCTTTCTTTCTTTCTTTCTTTTTGTTTGTTTTCTGAAGCATTACTTTTATCATGAAAGCAAGTATGGATAAGCAGATGTGTGAGCTAAGTGAAGTAAAATTTTAGAGAGGGGGCATTATTTCCTCCTGATGATTGGGGAAGGCAGGGCACCAAGATAAAATAGGGTGATGCTAATCCTTTCAGAGCTTACTGACCCTGGAATAACTTAAATTCTGAAGTGATGCTGAAGAACAAATAGGGGCTTGATCACATAAATATATCCCCTTAGGAGTTTACTGTGAATTGCTCGTGTGTGTGTGTGTGTGTGTGTGTGTGTGTGTGTGTATGCATGTGTGCATGTGCATAAAGCCAAGGTGGTTATAAAAATAAGCAAGAGATCTATGATGGCTTTTGCACCCAAGCAAAGCTCACTCCCCTTATCCCAGTTAGGAGAGGCCTTACACACAGGTGGTTGGGTGGTACCGACTACATCCCTGCAGCTCCAACTTAGCCACATGACAAAAGCCTGCACAGGGGGCTGTGGAGCTGGCCTAGGTCCAATCCCCAGTACTACATGTGGTGCCAGTTCTGGAACACACACTATGCCAGCCACCACAACCAGGCATGGTGGTGCACGTCTGTAACACCAATGTTGGGGTGGCTGAGACAGGAGGATCTATGAGTCAAGCTGCATAGCAAGATCCTACACCAAATTAATTAACTACTTAATTTTAAAAAAGAAGTAAAAGCCTGCTTGGTGCAAGCCCCTTGCCCTGTGTATCTGAAGGAGTGGCCTGAGAAAGGCTATCTATTGCTGTGAGGACTGGCTAATGTGAGCATATGAGCAGAGTACCCTGCCACGACAGGGAAATCTGCCTGGTCCCTGCACGAAGCGACAGACCGAGGGAGGAGAGATATTGGGCTGTCACAACCAACTGTGAGGTCCTAGGTGTAGCTGTCCTGCGCCCAGTGCTGAACTTGGGGGTAACAGGAGCAACCAAATATACCTATAGGGCGCAGAGCTTTCAGGAGCGTCATCCTCATGTATCAATATTTTTAATATTTAAATGCCTGTGGCATTTATGCTAATGAGGCCTGTCTGCAGGTTTCTCCTAATTGGAGAGATGCATCTCACAAGCCTGAAGATTAAAGAATGGGGTCATGAGTGCCAGAGAAGGAGAACATCAGTGTGGACCCAAGGCTTTGGAAAGAAATGAGGACTGGAGCTAGAAAATGCATTTATGTGTCATCCACATTTCATTTTTCCTGTCCTTGGATCATGTTGGGACCTTTCATTCAGAGCAACACTGAAACATCTGCTCCAATAAATTAGTGTTCCGAACTCATGACTCACTGGGCAGGAAAAACAATTTTGTTCCTCATTATAAATGGAGTAAAAGGAGGCAGGAGAAAATGAGGATGGAAAAGACATCTTAACAATTTATGATGTAACAGAAGTAGTAATAGTATAGTTGTGATAGCAGTGGCAGTGGTAGTGTAGGAAGGAAGAGTGAAGGTAACAGTAGTAATAGAGATGGTAATGATAGTGACAGTAATATGGTAGTATTGGCAGTAGCCAGCAAGGTAATATTAGTATTGATTCTTGTTAATTATCTAGTTCTCACTATCCAGTGGCTTTGCTAAGTAGTAGAAGATATTTTATTATGTAACAGTCACAAACAGCCCTAGAACTAATATCATTGTCTTCATTCTGTAAGAGAAGACTAAGGCATAAAGGGATGACTTGCTAGGGTCATGATCCTAGATTTAAACTTGCACCTATGTAATTTTAGATCCGCTATATTTAATCAATACAATACACTACTCTGTTTTTAATTCCAAAAACTTAATGTCCAGAGCATATTTAGGTATCTGTAAAGGGACATAAAATATTTTAGCTCTCAAATTTAAACCTTCTGCTATGGCTTCCAAATGCTGCATCCAATGCTGAGAGGACCAGCTGCCAGCGCCTGAGCAATGTCCCTGTGAGTACAGACACAATTTTGAGGGAAAATGATGCCAGTCTCCTTTAGAGAACTGCTTTGCAGTCCCAATTTCTTCATCTTAAGATTCATCCTTAGTATCTTATGGTAATTATTTATTTGAAAGTTTGGGCACAAATGTCATAGATATGTTCTATTGCTTTCCTGGTTTTTTTTAAATAAATGCCTTCTGGAGTTCAGTTTATATATCTCACTTAGTACATACACAATGGGTAGGAAAGTGGTATTCTGAAAACATTGCTCACTAAACCATATTAATAAGATGTAATTGAACTGCATCTGACTTACTTTATTTTTTTTAATTTTATTGTTTAAATTTAACAATGGTTATATTACATATTTTCATCATCAGATCAGTTTAGATTAATACATATAGGTATATAAGATCGATCAAACAATTAAACATTAACCTTTCTAAATCCACATTACTTGTTTTTCCCCCTTCTTTTCTTTGAAAGTTGACATATTACATATTGTCCTCACAATCATTCTATAGAGTGCAGTGTGTGGGCATGACCCACCTCCCTATTGATGTTGCATAGAGAAAAGAAAGAAAGAAAAAAAAAGGAAAGAATATGCTTCTCTTTGGACTAAGAGGAAGTAGATACATACACAGTCAAAGGTTTTGCAATTGCAGTGGGCCACCAGTGTAGCTTCTGATATTGGAGGCTATTGAATCTAAGCCTCCTAAAGCTCATCTCACCAATCTAGCTCATCTCACCAATCTAGCTCTGCGTTCCATGCATTGTAATTAAGGATTTTTTTTTTCTTGCTGGGTGGTCAAGGGCAAGTCGAAGCAAGACCTGTATAACTAAACATTCTTTTTTTTTTGTATCTTCCAGGGTCAAATCCCCTCAGGATTAAATTTGAGACCATAGACAATACTTTGTAGAACTGTTGTTAGTGTTAGCCTTTGGGACAAGTCACGGCCATTGCTTGGCCATTTTGCTTTCTGTGAAAGCCTGAGAGAATGTTTGTCTCTGGGTGACTCTCCTTAGACGTACTGCAGTTCATTCATCCCTTTCCTGTGAGGTCCCATAATCTCCTTGACCAGGAAATTTGGGACACCTCTGAGTTATAGGATATTAAAGCACAGGTTCTCTTATATCCTGGGTCTTTATTGACCTTGAAGGGCTGGGTCCAAAATATTGGCTATCCTTATAGCCTTTCTTTTTCTCCAGTTGTCGTTCTGTTAACTTACATTCTCAACCCTCCAGCAGAAAAGCTTTGTGATACTATTACTCTATAACATAGGTACTGAGCTTATCATCACTGGCTTTCTGAGTATCAAATATCTTTGACTTAGCTTGTAAATGATATTTTCTGACCATCATTGATATTCTAATAACTTTCCATACAATGTGATATAAGCAGTTACACAATTTTG